>MU968389.1:9756587-9881044 GCA_034641835.2 Pinus albicaulis
ACTTTTATAACTTTTATGGAACCTTTGCATTACCACACGCCAGCGATGTCGAAACAGAAATTGCAGAAACAGAGACTTCTTACATGATCTCTTCCTCATCAGCTTAAAGAAAAGTACGAAGTGATTACGATATTTCTACGTTGGATGTTCTATTCGGCCCTATTGAGCTTCAACTGCATAGTAATCTATTCGCCTTGGCGCCAAATCAAAATCTTCTTCACCGAGTGTTTGGGTTGATTGTTCATTAGATTTTTTTGAGGAGGTGAATCCCCTCTGCCCGAACGACGATCCTACTAGCCGAGTGAAGTGTCTAGCAACAATCAGAAATGTTACGACACAAGTTCCTAGTTACGAATGAAAAGACTAGGGACAGAAGCCTACCTGGATTCCAATGCTATGATCTGAAGAAGAGAGCGTTCCCGTTCCTCAGCCTCGGCAGATCACGATCCTCCAACGATCTCCGTGGGTGGACACCTACACATGCAAGAAACAAATAGATACAAGCATAAAATCCAGCATACGTAACTCAATATCAGTCAGAAAGGATACTACTCATATTAACATCATTGAAAACAGAGTGGAACCATAATCGTAATCATTCATTAAATAACGATCG
Organism: Pinus albicaulis; assembly: GCA_034641835.2. NCBI lineage: Eukaryota > Viridiplantae > Streptophyta > Pinopsida > Pinales > Pinaceae > Pinus > Pinus albicaulis. The sequence continues at coordinate 9,757,204 of MU968389.1, forward strand.
AAAGAGATTACAACCAAAGTTCTGACATCGTGGTCTCCTTCGGATGGGTCTCCAGTCGTTCACGTCTCGCAAAGCTCGCCAGGGAAAGGGAAAACCTCTCCTAAGTCTCTCGACGATAGTCTCCTTACTTGAGTCGGCCTTAAGGGAAGAAAGAGGGCTCTTACAACACAAAGGCTCTTGGGAATTTGGAGATTCAAAGCTTAGGCACTTCAAGACTATCAGCCTTTCAGCCCCTTCATCAATGGATGAAGGCTATATTTATAGAGGAGAGGAGGAGGTTGGGATCCCTACAATAGTGGAAGGGAGGCCTTATCCTTTGGGAGGTTCCCCATAAGGTGGAAACAAGAGGCCAAAGGGGGAAGGCCGTGGTTATTCAGGCGAAACCACTCCTGATGACTCATCCACGAAGTTGTTGTAATCGAAACTTCGCCTCTTTTTTAAAAAACTTTCCATAAACAGAGTGGCGCGGGTACAACACTGGGACAAAGCGCCAATTGGCGCGGGCTCGGTGTTAATTTTCCCCCATTGGCGCGAGTACATAACGGGCTACCAGCGCCAATGCAAAAACATGTGTTTTTAGGGGTCTTCTCGAAATAATCAACGAGAAGAATTTTGTCCTTGGAGGGAGAGGATCTGATGATGGTATTTTCAAGGCACTGACACTACTTATTAGTCACAAATGAAACTGCAATGGGCGAGATGGGGGTTACGGGGATGGTGACAAATTCTTGTGTAACAATTTTGGTACTCCATCTAATCCTATTTCATCCACTTTCTTGACTGATAAGAGCACTGTGGAATCCATGATGTTAGAAGGAGAACCATGGGAAGATATCATCATCATTTCCATATTTCTTGATTATAGAAGAAAATAATCTCATTAGACGCTATATCACCCATCCATTAAAATTTATTTTGGAATAATTTTTACATAATGCAGACTGAATCAAGCGGAATTTACAAATATTAAGAAACGGTTTCTATTGATATTTTGACTAAACTGGCGTTGTGAAAATATTCATGTTGGTGTATCTTGTTCTCCATTAGAACTTGGTTCATATAATATCTAACGAAGTACCGTGTAAGCGTATTAGCAGATGTGTCTATGCCAGGCATAGATACTAGTATAGTTGAACACACTATTAATATGTATCCTGATGTCAAACCGATGCGTCAACGACTTCATCCTGTTCATCCGAAGAAAGCCGCTACCATCAAAGTAGAAGTTGAAAAACTTTTGCGTGCTGGTTTCATTTACCATGTTCCGCTAACTAAGTGGGTTTCCAATATCGTTCCTGTTATGAAAAAACAAGGAACCATTAGAGTGTGTGTCGATTATTCAGATGTTAATCATGCTTATCTGAAAGACAACTATCCTACACCCTTTATCGACCAGATTATTGACGACTGTGCCGGATGTGAAATATTTTCTTTCATGGATGGATTTTTTGGCTACAATCAAATCAATATCCGCCCATATGACCAACATAAGACAAAATTCATCTGTCCCTGGGGCACATTCGCATATCGGAAACTCCCGTTTGGTTTAAAGAACGTTGGGGCAACTTTTCATAGAGCAATGGATTATGCTTTCAACTACATCAAGAACATTGTTCAACCATATCTAGATGATTTACCAACGCATTCACGAAATCGGACTGATCACCCGATGCATTTGAGAGCCATCTTCTTACGATGCCGACACTATAAGATACGCCTCAATCCGCACAAATGTGTGTTTTTTATTGGTTCTAGTCGATTGCTCGGATTCATAGTCTCAAAAGAAGGAATTCGAATAGACCCTTTGAAGGTACAGGCCATTCTTGATTTGCCTGCACCATCAAACTTACTTCAGATACAGAAACTTCAAGGAAAGGCTAACTTCCTGAGAAGGTTCATTCCAAACTACGCTAAATGGCTAAAGGATTTACTCGATTATTGAAAAAGGGGGTTCCCTTCCATTGGGACCAAGTTGCGCAAGCTTCTTTTGATGTTGTCAAGGACCATCTTGTTCGAGTGTCATTAATGTATCCTCCAAATTATTCAAATGATTATTTCCTATATATCGTCGTGACTGAAACGACCATCGCTATGGTTTTGGTCCAAGTAGAAGAAGGAATTGAACATCCGATCTATTATTTGAGTCGTAATCTCAATGATACGGAAGTTAAGTACTCGTACGTGGAAAATCTTGCCTTGGCATCTGTTCAAGCTGTCCAAATATTTCACCATTATATCCTGCTCTGAAAAACAACAATAGTTTCGGATTGCAACCCCATGACTTACATCTTATCACGTCAATTGCTGGGGGGGGGATATTCAAAATGGATCATCATTTTGCAGGAATTTGATTTGGAATTCATCAAATCCAATTCAAATAAGTCTTTAGTTTTGGCTGAGCTTCTCTGTGACCTTCCCTGTGATAGTACTGCAACTATGTCAGAACCATCTATTCCAGACGAGTCTTTATTTTTGATCGGATCATCTGATCCCTGGTATGGAGATTTCATCATTTATCTTCAAACCTAAACTTTTCGACCTAATACCTCTCGCTCTGATCAGCGACGTATTCGATACCAAGCCAAAGATTATCTGATCGTCGGCGATACACTTTATCGTCGTGGTGTCGATACCATATTAAGGAGGTGCCTCATTCATGAGGAGGCCGAAAAAGTATTAAATGATTACCATGTTGGGGCTTGTGGTGGACATTTATCTGGTTATGCTACCGCGCAGAAGATACTCCACACCAGTTACTTTTGGCCTACTATTTTTCGAGATTGTATCCTCGCAGTCAGAAGTTGTCATGCATGCCAGATTTATGACCATAAAATCTGCAAGCCGCCAGCGCCAATGCATCTTGTTGTCTCTGCTGGACCATTTACGAAATGGGGTATCGATTTCATGACCTGTAAACCTCCTTCATCCGGGGGGCATGGTTATATTATTGTCGCAGTCGATTATTTTACCAAATGGGCCGAAGCGATGCCTACATTCAACAACACAGGACAAATAGCTGCATTTTTTTTCTTCAATCATGTCATTGTACAGTTTGGGTTCCCACAGGATATAGTTACGGATCATGGGAAGAATTTTCGCAACCATATGATGTCTGAATTGACAGCCAATTTAGGATTGTCACATGATAATTCTACTCCTTATTATCCACAATCAAATGGACAAGTTGAGGCTATTAATAAAATTCTTAAACGAATGCTTCAACGAATGATAGGAGTCCGTAAAAGGAATTGGCACTTGATCCTGTACTCCGCCTTGTGGGTGTATCAAACCTCGGTGAGAAACGCGACCGGATTTACTCCTTTTCAATTGGTGTATGGTCTGGAAGCTATCTTTCCAATCCAATGTGAAATATCATCGTTAAAAATCGTGATAGACTTGTTACCCGACACCTATGAAGAAGAAGCGTGTCTCCTTAACCTCATCCATCTAGATGAAATGTGTCGTGAAGCCCAATTGTCCAACGAAACGCATAAGAGACGTATAAAGGTGCAATACAACAAAAATGTCCAGCCTCGCATCTACTTAGAGGGCGAATTGGTCCTTCTTTATGACCAGGAAGCTGATAAGATAGGTACAGGTAAATTCGAGCCATTATGGCATGGCCCCTACATTGTCAAAAGAGTTATTACTAAGGGTGCCTACGAGTTAGTTGATTACGATGGGATTCTATTGGCACAGCCTAGAAATGGGTTGTATCTTAAACGTTACTATGCTTAATCATGAGCATGGTAATTTTTTGTATTATATTGTTTATATGTTGTTGATTTGTATTCACTATCTTAAATTGTTTTTTAGAGTTTTCTTGACGTTAGTAATCCACTTTAAATTTCATCGCAGATGACAGAATCTTCGGAACCATTTGTTGGATATGCTGATGGTGATAGTCGTAGTACGCAGAATCTATCCTCTGCAGCGTGGGCCATTTTCGCTCCGAACGGCGAGTTAGTGAGTTTTCAAGGGATTTGTATCGATAGATCGACGAATAATATCGCTGAGTATAGCTCGTTGATTGAAATTCTCTCTAATGCCATTTCATTTGGTATTAACCGCATAATCATCGTGTTAGACTCACAACTTGTGGTACTACAACTTACTAGTATTTATACTGTTAGAAATCCAACACTTCTTAGATTGTTCCTTAGAGTTCGAATTTTGGAGAGACATTTTGATTTCATTAAATATCAACACATTTCTAGAAATCTGAACACTTTAATTGATTCATTAGCTAATCAAGTTTTAGACAGACATTTGCGACATAGGTAAAGAAAAAGCATTCACATCATTGAATAGGATTGCGCATTAAACATAGGAAAAACTCTGAAAACATATAGATAGATAGTTATATGTTTTTTACAAAATTTGTGCCCAAGACATGTTGGTCATCTGACCTCAAAATGTATGCAAAAATTCATAAGTAAACTAGTGGTGCTCATGATAGCACGTTATAGATCTAGCAATCATATGGAGCAACCGCATCCAATGGTTAGGAACCCCAATGGTGTGTCGCTGCGGTCGCATGGGAAGCTCTTTGATTCGACAATCCGGAATCCCGAAGTTCAACCCCTCTATGTGCTGCTGGAGCTCAGCAAGAGTCTTAGCCATATCAAGGTCTTGAAGGACTGCTCTCCCGATAGCCCTCTCTGCTGGTGCATCCGCTTCGCGCTCTGGTTCCTCTACTGGTTGAACGCGACCGATATCTGCACTACATTAAACATTTTGTTTAGTATTGGAAAGAAATCAAAACACAAAAAATATTTGTATAAACCTTATAAAAATAAAAAAACATGGTCAAATCAGTCTTACCTATTGCACCCCACTGAGCGCCTTTTAGTAAAACTAGATCTGGATCTCCTCGAAAGTCGACGCCTGCATATGCGTACTCATCGATGGTGACGATCTGTTGCCTGAACCAGGCGAAGAATGCAGTTGAGAACACAATGGTCAATTGGCCTAAATGCCGACCCATGAGTTCTACCCATCTCTACATTCAAGGATCTCTAGGACTAGATATATCCATTGTTACATGTTGTGGCTGCATCAGTGGAATCCGTTCCAAGGTGAAGGAAATGAGAATGGAACCATAAATGAAAATTTTCTTCCTTCCTCCCTTTGCTTTATTCAGTTGTTCCTTTATCTGAGATAGAACAAATTCAGACCAGTTGAAAATTGTTGGCTCTAAACATTCTAGCGCATACTGCATATATGATATGTTCGCTATATGGAGTGTAATGGTGCCAGCTAGTTTAGCAATCGTGAATAGGATGGTTCTCAAAAGAAAATCCCTGACATCACGGATGTTTATTTTTCGAAATTTGCTAGGTTCTGACCCCGGATAGCAATACTACATAACATAATCCCTCACTGTTTCTCCTCCAACGATAGATCTTGTGAGTGAAATGGGAAAACCTCTCTTCGACAAACCTGTGAGAAAATACACATGCTCAAATTTTATGGACAACACTTGATTTTTTATGTGAAATGCCTCTATCGTTGGATCCCATGCTCGAACAAGGAACTCCAAGAGTTCTATCTGTTGCCTCATTCCCAACAGTTTAAAGTACTTAAGCAACTCGCAATCTCTTAAAGCTCTTACAATACCTGGATCATTCAAGGAAATAATATCTTGTTCTTGATGTTCTCTTTCTCTCCATGTAATCATCATTATAATATGATGGAAACCTGAAAATCAACCATAAGATCAATTAGATACCATTCATTGCAAAAAACTAGGCAAATTTTGGACACAGCATGAAAACAAAAAACTTCAACTGCGACCAACGCACTCCCTGGGCTAAGACAGTGCGTTGCACATGCAGGTACACTTCACTGTACCTTCTATGCAATGCAGGTTTTGACATTCAGGGGTGCGTTGCCCTTAATTTTGGCAGAATTTACCCTAGGGGCCTCAAAACCCTAAAAATTTGCAAGGAAAGGTAATGAAATTAATACTGAAATAAAGAGGAGGTTTTTGCTACTGACCTGGATCAAACGGTGATGAAATCCATCCACTGAAACAACCGCAATCAACGACTGAAGTTCAGGGGAAGAATTAGGTTCAGAGCTCCAAAATGTAAATGGTAACTATGGAATGGTAAAAATGAATAGTGAAACCGCTTCATATAGTCATTTAATTACTTGCAAGTTAAATTTATTGCTATGACTATAGTTTTATTATGTTTTTATCATGAAACAGGTATTTTTAATCCATTTGATGTTGTTCTTAACAGGAAATACAACTGACGAACAGGTTAGTCGTGCAGATTTATTTCAAGAAGGACTTGACCACAAAGCATACTTTTTCTCCTTATTTTTCGAGCTTTGATAAAAATGAAAAAGGATTTGAAGCACACTTTTATCTCTTTTTCGAGCTTCGATAACAGCGAAAAAGGAACCCCTGGAGTCTTCTTTCAGCTCTTTTCAGACTCCGATAATGTGAAAATATTGCCAAGCACTTTTCATTTCGAGCTCGTTAAATTAAATGAATTGATATCTACTCAGTATAAGTTTAACCCTTTTCCGGACTGAGATGGATTATTTACGAAAAAGGAATACCTTGGTTAAACATGACCAAAGAGGTTCTTTCATATATCATTTTACACATTTTCGGATCTGAGAGACAAATTTACGAAAAATTACTTTTGGAGTCCTCTTTCGTCCTTTTTTTTCAGACTCTCTAAACATGAAAAAGGATTGGGCGATCACTGTGGTTAAGCTCATTAAAACATAAAATAGCGTCAGGCTTGTCGATCATGGCAAGAATCGAGTTTCATTCATCGCTAGACTCGTTAAATTATTAAATAGCGATAATTTATTCTTTATTCGCCCGAAGGGTTGAATTATAGATCAAGAAAATGTTATCCTCCTCAAGCTTGTTAAAAAAATAAAGAGGTACTTGTCGACAAATGACCAGGGAAAATTTGGGAAAAGCAAGCAAAGTTTCTTTTTGGTAGCAAGTCGCCCTTGAACATGACACTTCTTTCACTCCATGTCTGTGACTGTTTGGTTTGGGTAATCTTCTTGACGGTTCATTCACACCTATGGTTCATCATACCTTCACGTCAGTTTTGGGTCAATGCTGCCAACTCATCATAGTGTCGCCGATATGTTCAAGAGAAGTCATCCAGTGATTAAGAACTCATCCATCTACAATACTCATAAACCTTCATTTTCATGATTGTCATCCCTGAAAATTTCTATATCAAGTCATACCCTTGTCTTCGAAATTAGTAACTCCAGTTTTGCAATAAGGTGACTTCCTATTGACTACAAATCAATATCCAGGAAGTTCACTTAGAAAGATCAGATTCCAGTACCATGAGGCTTGTTATAGCATAGACAAGATCCTCGCTTCCGGACTTTTGACCGAAAGATTTTGTTTGGCGTTCGACATCAAATCATCTATTCACGCCTTACAAAATGTACTGCAGTACCTTGAGGGCCATTGACATTAATGGTGGTTCTCTCGCATTTGTTAACAACTTTCATTATTGGCTGGTAATCAAACGATGTCTTTCCATGTTCAATGACAAATCATATATTCGCATGGCTAGACTTGTACCCGAATGATCGAGTGAATGAGATAAGAAGACCCCAGATCTAGTTTCAACCATCCAGGCTGCGATTTCAGGATTGTTGTACACATCATCTGTACGGTGACCTTACATACAGAATGTCATCCAAACATGGGCCTATATCTGTAGGTGATGTCTGCTTCTGGGCAACATTCCAATGTAGACGAATTTCTGAATTATGTACATGTTATTAGATTGTTTTATGTGCTGACTATGGGAATGCCTACTCTTAGCAATTATGATCAATAGAGGATTTATCATGATATAATGTATTGTAAGATTGATGCCAGTGACCGTTCCACTTTGTTTCTAGGCTCATCACAGTGTAAAGCATCTCAATCAAATGTTCTTATTATTTGTATCTCATGCTTTAGGGGCCAATTGTTATAGGTAAATTTGGGCACCATTCCCAATGACCTGGTTAACTGGGCATCATCTCCAGGACCGATGATCAAAGGGTCTATCATTCCCTATCATCTCAGTTGCTATATTCCCTAAGACAGGAAACATTCATGAATCAAACAATATTTTCATCAAAGCAAGGCTTTTCCATGGTTTGAAGTTTATTATTAAACATGCGGGAGCTCACCAACGCAGGCTGTAAGGGGCCTAAGTGCATTGCATATGCAGGTAGCCCCATTCAACGCTGCTCTGCAAAGCATTTCCCGACATTCAAAGGTGTGTTGGTCAAATTGGGAGCGAAATTCTCATTGTTCTGGAATCTCCACTTGGCCAGTGTCTTCTAGAAGGGTTCACATGTTTCAAGCTTCGGATCCAAGTGTCCATTTGACATATAAATGAATGGAAACATGTCTTGCCTATTTTTGGAATGTTATTGATTACAAAACTGCCTACATTTCCTCTATAAATTGAACACAGATCTAAGTGTTTGGAAGGAGGAATTTGAGTAGGGAAATGCTGAAGAATCTTCAATAGAGAGTTTGGTTTGTGGAGTTACTGCTAGAGAGACTTATGCTGTGATGAGACTTGGGAAATTTGCTGGAAGGTCATGATGAATCAGTCACTTGGTTGTAACCTCTCCTTCTATCATCAATAAAGAGTACTTCTTGTTTTTCCCTACATGCATCCATGTTTACTTTGATTTTCCATGTTGTAAAATCTTAGTTGATGAATGTAGTTTATGCTTAACTGATTTGGCTAATTAACTTGAATATATATCTATATTATTGCATCTTTTGTTGTTTTAGTGCTCTTTCTTGCAGGAAGCATTCAACTATTTGAAACCGCTTGAATTTGAGGCTGTAGTGGAAGCGACAGAAAGGAGCCATTTGGAAGCGATTGAAACAAGTAAGCATCCAATCCTCTCTGTGTGTCTGTTCTAAGTTAGGAAAAAGGGTAGTGCAGTCTTTCACCTATTTTTCTAGACTAGACACCGGTCTAGGGAAGCGTAGTTTATCCGTAGATTACAATTCTAGCCCAACAGGTGGGATCTCTAATCACTCTCTTATATATTTAGAACTTGCTCCTTATCAAAGAAAACCCTGCAACCCGTTCAAATTCAATGCTACCTGGTTGGCCAGTCCGGAGTACATCGATCTAGTAACCAATTATTGGACTACTCATCCTATAGCACCTTCATCCCCCCCTTTGTCACTTTTGCTACAAAAATGAATGCTATCAAGAAATTAACTAAATCATGGGCTAGAGACAAAAGGAAAAAGGATGAGGACACCCTGAATAAAACAGAATAGGCTATTGCAGAGATTGAGCTGACCCTGAGGTCTGGGACATGCTTTGAAAAAAAACATATCCCAACTCTCGAAATTAATTTTAGATCGAACCCGAATCCTCAGAGAGAAAGAAGAGAGTTGGCGCCTTCGAAGTAGAGCCATCTGGCTAAAATCTGGGGATGATAGCTCCAAATTTTTCCACCTATTCGCTAATGGACGCAAAGCTATCAACACCATTTGGTCACTACAGGATCATCAAGATAACCAAGCCCATAACTTCCATCAACTAGCTCAAATGGGAATTGACCACTTCCGCAACCTATATAAAGCCCCTGCCAATACAAATATGGTTGAGATTATCAGAGTGGCTAGGCTTTTCCCATGGTTTGTGGATCAGGAAGCAGAAGATCAGTTAATGAGACTAGTCACGCTATAGGAACTTGAGGACACCTTAAAATGGTTCCAAAGAGATAAAAGCAAGGGACCGAATGGATGGCTAATTGAATTTTACTTGGCCTTCTTCGATGTCATGGGACAGGATATCCTCAACTTGGTTGAATAATGCCGATCTCCTGGAAGATTATATGATGCATATAATGCTACATTCATAGCCCTTATCCCCAAATCTGATGATCCACAGAATTTCTCTGATTATCGTCCTATCTCCCTTTGCAACTGCATCTACAAGATCATATCCAAAATCATCGCTAACTACATCAAGTCCATTCTCTCTGAGCACATTTCACCTGAACAATTTTCCTTTCTACACCATCACCAAATTCATGAAGAAATTGGCACCACACAGGTGGTGTTGCACTCTATCAAACACAAAAAGCTCAAAAGTATCATCCTCAAACTGGATCTTGCCAAGGCTTTCGACCAAGCAAATTAGCTCTACATCCGAATGATTCTCACGCACTTAGGCTTCCCCTACAATTTCATCAAATGGATCATGTGCTGCATCACTAATGTTTCCTTTAGTCTACTCATCAATGGTTCTGCATCTCCTTTCTTCCACTCATAAAGGGGACTTCGTCAAGGCTGCCCCCTCTCACCCCTCCTCTTTCTTCTCATTTTGGAAGCACTAAGCGGACTGATCATGCATGAGAAAAATTGGGACGACTACAAGGTATCAGAATAGTTGAGGGATGCACTCTCACTCATTGCTATTTGTAGATGATGCCCTCATTCTAATCAATGGATCTATTTGTGATATACTATCCTTTGCCGCTGTACTTGCAGACTTCAGCACAACCACAGGCATGATGTGCAATGCCTTAAAATCTACTATCTCCATTTACGGATGCTCCCCCCAGGAAAGAGGACTTGCCTTTAACAAATTTCCTTTCCCCTCCTTGAACCTTCAGGGTGGTCTCAGATACCTCGGGTTTAGATTGAAACCGTCAGACTATCGCATTGCAGATTAGAGTTGGCTTATTTCCAAATTGGAAAACCACATAGGTATTTGGCACTACAGGTGGTTATCTCAGGTTGGCCGACTAAGTCTTCTCAAATCTGGTTTGGAAGCCACCCTTGTGTATTAGATGTCTCTGGCTTGGTTACCTCGGGCCATCATTTCCCACATTCAACGACTGTGCAGCAGATTTCTCTGGAATGGAAACAGAGAGGGTCGAAATTTTGCATGGGTTAAATGGGATAAAATAGCCCTCCCCAAAAAATGGGGAGGATGGGGCATCAAAAATATGGACACATTTGCAAAAGCCCTTGCTGCAAAAATGGGATAGGCAGTCATGACAACTAAGAATCTCTGGACACATGTGGTCTATATGAAATATATTCGTCCAATGAACATATTTGATTGGATCCAATTGCCAATATGGAACCACCGCAACATATCATCCATATGGAAAGTGGTCATCACTTCCCTGCCTCATATCAGGAATGGACTTTCATGGAGAATCATATCAGGGAATAAAGCTCATTTTGGAATATATCCCTGGTCAGGCAGCAAAAATACACACACACTCCCTCCAGATCTCATCAACCATCTGGTTCAACAAGGCATTCGTTACATTGCTCAGATAGCTGAACCACAAACCATGAATCTCTTTACAAAAGGATGGAAATCTGCCAACCAGCTTGGTCTACCGGGGCATCTGTAACATGATTGGTAGATCTACACATCAGTGCTAGCAGAATGTCATATCTGCATAGGCACTGGGGACGATGAAATAATTTGGGCCCCAACAAAATACAGGATCTATACTCCAAAATATGGATACCTGCAAATATACATGGATCATCTCTCTCAAAGACGAGAATGGTGGTGGCACCCCATTTGGAAGCTACAGGCCCCTCCACACACCAGACTATTCATGTGGTGTTCACTAAACAACATTGTTCCTACCATGGATAACCTTCTCAAACGATCCATACATGGACCCACCTAGTGTACTCTCTGCATAAATGAATTTGAATACATTGAACACCTTATCCTACAATGCAGATCCATTGTTGCGCTCTGGTCATCTATTATGCACGATCTAGGCTTCAATATATCTTGGCAAGGCCTGAACTTAAAGGAGGCATGGAAAACCTGGTGGAACTCTGCCTCTACAAACAAAGCTAGGAGCCTCCCACTCCTCATCTGTTGGGGCATATGGCTGGCTAGGAATGCATCTATATTCAATGACCGACCCCCACTCTGGAATTTAATTAAGTCCAACATCTTATCTAGCTTCTCTTGCATTCTCGAAGATGACTCCCCCAGACCTCCTCAGAATATCCTTCCTAAGGTCATCAATTTCAATTTACCTTGGGCATATTTCGATGGATCTGCGCAACCATTGGGTTGTGGGGGAGGCGCTCTTCTATATCTCTCTCATCAGCACTCTTACAGAATCGAGATGGGTCTGGGACCCGGAACTAACAAGATGGGTCTGGTGATGGTTGCCAAAGGATGGGCCAGCCTCTAAAATCATATGAGATGTCATTACAGCCTCATATAGTAATAGAACCATTCAAGAAATGGGTCGTAGACTTTGTGGGGCCAATTAATCCTTCATCACAGCAAAAATAATATACATTGGTTTGCACTGATTATGTCACAAAGTTTGAAGTAAGGGCACTAAATAGAGCAAAAGAGCAGGCTGTTTCAGACTTCCTGTTTCAAGATATTTTTGTTCGCTTTGGGATGCCCAGAGAGATAGTGACAGATGGGGGTCCTCAGTTCACATCTCATTTGATCAAGAAGTTGGTTGAAAAGTATGGAATCCATCACAGAATCACCACAACCTATCATCCACAAGAAAATGGCCAAGTAGAAAGCACCAATAAAATCATTGAGGGAATCTTGAAAAAGGCAGTAGCCAACCACCAAAGAAATTGGGTTGAGAAAATTCCAGAGGTACAGTGGGCTTATAGGACAACATGGAGGAATACTACAGGCTTCTCACCATATGAACTGATGTATGGTAAGAATCCCTTATTCCCCATAGAATTTGAAATAAAGACATTAAGAACAACATTGCAGGTCGATCTGGATTTGAGTACAACACAAACTCAAATATTGAACCAGCTCAATGAGTTGGAAGAGAAACGACTGGTTACCATTCAACAGACAGAAATCATTCAGCAGAAAAGAGCCAGATGGCATGATGGGTTTATTAAGAAGAAAAATTTCCAGAAAGGAGATTGGGATCTTTTGTAGGATTTCAAGGTTCAAAGATTTCAAAGGCAAGCTCTGCACTAGATGGCTAGGTCCTTATGAAGTGGATACGACCTTTGACAATGGGACTGTACAATTGGTCACCATTAACAGTGCTAAGACGTCGTTACCGATTAATGGGCATCGTCTAAGGTTATATCATCAACCCGCTTCGAAGGAATCATTTGTCAACATTATTGTGGACTCTAATCTTCATGTTATGACAACAGGGGAACATTCTCCTTTGCAGCCTTAAAAGTTGAAATTCCAATAAGTGCAGCAGTTGAAAACCACCATTTTTTTTTAAATAAAAAAATAAAAATAAAAATAAAATAACAAAATAAAAGAAAAATAAAAATAAATCTAACTATGAAAACCCCTTTCCGGGGCGCAGTGAGACAACCAGTAATAGTTGAAAACCACTCTTGTGGCAGCTGTTACACCCATGTTTTTCTCCCTGTAATATCATCTTCCCTTTCTAATCTATGCCATAGGATGATGGTATTTATGTAATTTCCTTTTATGTGCTGATTTCTTCTCATTATTATGTTTTTTTTAGAATAATAAAAAAGTTGTCTTGGTTGTTACACATGTAACAGCCGACAACCATGAATATTGTTCCTTGTAATTCATTCCATAAATAGCAATAACTATGCTGGCTAAACACAACAACACAAGCACTGCAAGCAGGACGCTATCAATTCAAGTCTTCCTCCACGTCACCTCAAGTATGTCATCAAAAAGGTAAATGATTGTCATTAATGATTCAGTGATTAATTGGAAAAGTAATGATGCTCCTGTGACAGCCGTCACTATTAAAGTGGGGGAGGGGATATGACTTGAAATCATTGCAAAAAGGTTGTAATCATAAATATCTATTAAATTCGCATGCACCTAATTAATAACAGAATTTCTATTGATGACCGAATCCGGTTGGAGAAGAGCGTGTTTACGAAATTCCATTACTTTCCATAATAAGCCATTTATGAATATTAGTGTAGGGTATGATTTGGTAAATTCGTGAAAACCTTTCATCAACCTCCTTGACTGAAACCTTGCATTCTCATTGTAAACTCGTCGATTGGGATAAGCAGAGGTGCCAAGCAGTAGCTAGTTTAGAGACATAGTGATGTTACAACAGGTCTGAACAACAAAGAAGTGAACTCATAAACTCAATGATATTACAGTGTTGTCGAACATTAAGAAGCAAATTTAGAAACAAACAGCAGAGATGGGTAGAGCAGTGGTCAAGCATGAGCCGGATTCCATGGATGCTCTGCGGAATTTCCAAAAATCTTACCATATATTCAGAGATGTTGGATGGGTTGAGTTTTTCCAGAAGCTTGAAGGTTCAGACGAGGTAGTGGCAATTGAATTTGCTCAGAACTTGAACAATAATCAAACCCGAGTAAGGGGCATGCAAGTGGAGGTGACTGAAGAGGTAATTTCCTGAGTAACTTCATTACCAGTAGAGGGGCAGAGGTGGTTTAACAGAAAAATCAATGACCCCTCCTTGAAAGAGGATTTCCTAGTAAGAGAAGAGAAAATGGAGAAGAAAGGAAGAGGAATTGACAGACTGTCACTTCCTCATCCTTGGGAAGATGTTTCCCTAGGCTTGATCAAATATATCACTTGTGAAGGGAGATCCATGATAGTGTTCAACTATCACTTTCCTCTACTTAACCACCTTCGGCACCAGCAACGAATCAATCTTTCATTCTATTTGCTAGGAAACATTAAGCACATGGCGGCAGTAGTAAAAACAACAACACACCTGGAGGCATGATTGACTAATCACAGACTAATTAAGCTAATTGTGCTGGATGCCCTAGGCCAGCAAGGAAAAACTTGCGAAGAATTCAAGAGAAAAATACCAAGGACAAGCCGGGGGAAACAGATCACGACTTCAGGAGGAAGTCAGGCAGAGGTGGAGACCCAGACTCGGCCTGCTGGAGTTAGGATTGGGAAGAAGCCTATTGATGAACCAATTGGGGATAAAAGACCGAAACAAAGAGTGAAGGTCAGCATACCTGCAAAACCCTTGCTTATGGCCTAGAGGCAGACAGAAGCAGAAGTTTTAGAAGAAGAAAGGCAACCTTCATCATGAGGTAAGGGCGAAACCAATGCCTTGTGTTTAGAAATTGAAAAATTAAGAAAGGAAAACGAGGAATTGAAGCGGAAATTATCTGAGGGAAAGGAAATCCTGGTGTCAGTATGCATGACATGTTTTCAAAACTTAACATCAACAGGATATAATGCCTGTAGAGAAAATATCAGCCCAATGGAAGTAGAAACAGAACAGTAGGAGGTTGTTACACAAGAACTTGTTGATGATACTGCTGCTATACAAGAACCAACAGTTAAAGCAGATCCTCCTATAATAATTAACCTAGAATTCGACCCACAAGAACCAGTGGAGGCCACTCCTATTGTAGAAGAAACAACAATGGACACAGAGGCGACTCTAGGAAAAATAAAGGGGCTGACACACAAGAACCCACCGAAGAGGTTTTTGTTACACAAGAACCAACAACAGAGGTAGAACAACCCCATGAAGCAGAGGCTGGTACACCTATTGTTGATGAAGGTATTGAATTTAGGAGAATGTCGAGTCCCATCTCAGGATGGAACTCTGAGAAAATCCTATTAATTTATGAGTTACAAAAATGGAAACAAGAAGCAATCTTCCTTCGGGATGGGATGATTTCGCTAAAGGAACATCAGAGAGAAATAAACATTTTACATGAAAGATAGATGGAAGCAGAGTTGAAGAAAGGGTGGGAGAATTACAAGAAGAAAGAAGCTTTGAATAAATAAGAAGAACAGATGTTGCTGTTACAGGAGAAGATTCGAGACCTCACCGTAGATAAGCAGAACCTTCATGACCTCGCCCTCAACTTGCTAGGTTGTAGGTGACCTTCTCCATCCTATCCTATTTTTCTGTGGGAACATTACTTCTTGTTTAAATTGAAAGCCATTATGGAGCATAGACCTTATTTATGTTCCTCCACTCATACTTTTCTGGATGTTTTCCGTGCCTTAGACTTTGATGAGCAAAGTTTGCTGCGTGAATTATTTTTACACAACATTATTTGCGAACATGTGAGTATGCAGATGGTTGTGATGGTGTTCTCTTATATGGGAGATCTTCAATTAATGGCTTTTGTGTCCTTCATGAGGAATCATATTGAATGGCATCTGGTCATTAAATCTATGGAGACTAACGAGGATAAGACAACATTGTGGGTTTGGGTAGAACCAGGACGGGCTACTGAATTGAGATGAGAAGTCAGGAGAATCCTGAGTACCCCTGGGATTAAAGAACCAACTGCCACATATAGAAGAAGAATTGTGGAGTTCTACTTCAATCAATTTGAAATGATGAAGAGCCAAGCTTTGACAGGGTGTTTAAAATGCACGGAAGCCAGCAGTGCCAAGCTATTGAAGGGAGATCCATTCTCATTCCAGAATTTCATGGTGGTTGTTACACATATTCCAGCCTACGCACAGATTTTACAATCCCTTGGTGCTTTGTGGTTGGGATTGAAGTTCAAGTTTCCTTTGATTTGGTTTCCCATTGAGGATTACCAGACCAATTACAAATTAAGTAAGTATGATTCAGAATCATGGGTACGACATTTGATGGCCAATCAGGGATACAAGTCTGTAGACGAGGACATAGCTGGTGCTTATGATCTCATCGACCTGCACCGAAGATATTCCCATGAGAGATGAGTTTGCATGAGGAAATGCAAGTAATTCAGTTGGGGGGAGATGTTGGGTGCTGATTTTGTACATTTTTCCTACACTTATCTTCCTTATTTTGCCTCATAACCATAACCAATGGGAGTATCTTTACCTCCTTTTCCTACCTTTTTACCCTAACTTGTGTTGTTTCACCTTGCTTTTGTTACTTTTCCAGTTCACCAATTATTATGATCTATTATGCCTTTTTATGACTAATTGATGGTGAATGTTTAGAGAAGGTCGATGGTCTTTGTGTTGTCTTTTCAGATGTCATTTGTAGCACCAAAGATCCCGGACACGGAGTTCACAGGAGCAGTTCGAATAGTGCTGTTATAGCAAAGCGATGCTGTTACAGACCCGCCGGCAAACTACTGTTACACTCTGTTGTTACAGACTCGTTGGCGAATTGCTGATACAATTGTACCTTTGACTGATCTCATCAATATTGTTGCTGATCTGTCCTCTAGCGGTTGCACTACAACTGTGTTTCCATTATGATAGTTGTAGGAGTTGTTAGCGTTGTATTTTTGGGATAACAACCTAAGGGCAGTTTCGACTGTAATCTTTTATTTTCTAGTTAGAACTTTATTAGGAAGTGGTTATAACTGTATGAGTTCTATTTCGATTAGCATGAGAATTGTAAGATTCTCATGATTGATCTATCCCTTGGTTTTCTGATGTAACCACTATATAGATCTTGGCCCTAGAGGTTGAAAGGTTAGCGGAGAACAACGTTGTTTTGGCTCTGTAATTGTGTTCAGATTAATACAGATCATCCTGTTATTGTTGTTATATGCGTGATTCTATTTAGTTTTCGTTAAAGCTCCTTCTCTACCTACGCCCTGCTAGGGAGGAAGGGCCCTCCTTCTTAGCAGGGATTGCAGTGATTAAAGTAGTTGTGTGTATGTAATTGTATTTTAGTTTATGTATCATTAGAGTGTTGTTGTTGTTGTTCATTTAAGAATATATCTGCTTCGATTTCAATACTTTATATGTTGTTACACATGTGATAATAGAGATACTAGCTGGGTACTTATTGCGTGGCGAGCTAGATGGATATTTTGATAAGACCTAAATCTGCATGCGTTCTTTTATTTCTGCATGAGTGATTTATTTCCAGCATTTACTTCAACAACGATTTCTTTTCTTTGAAATTACTTCTGGTTGGTGTATCGACACAAAAAGTGCAACTGTCATTGGAATAAATAGACGTCCCTGGATTGATAATTAAATGTGTGTTATTCAAACATTTAATAAGTGATTTATATAGTCGAACACCATCATCGTCCTTGCATCATACCCATTTCACTCGGTGTTGTTCCATTTCCAAAAACATCTCACCTATTACCCAAATTACGTCCCTCTAACCTAATTCATAACCGAATTCCTTCCACAAAACTGTCAAAAGAGAAATTAGGGACTAAGACTTCTTCAACATGGGAGTCATTGTATGCTCAGAACCAAATGGGGCAATATTTCTTGAAGGATACCCATAAGTAAAACAACAATTGCAACAAGCGTAGTGGTTAGAATTTGTGGAAAAATTTGATGGGCATAATAAAGAAGTTACAAAATCCTTTGCTCAGGCATATGATGGCATCGAAGCAAAGATTGGAGACATTAAATTGGTTTTGATAGAGTCATTTGTAGTAGAAGCTACCCGATTTCCAAGAATCAGGGAAAGTTGGTTCAAGAATCGAAAGATTGAGGAGAAAGAATGGAAAGTATTCCTTAAAAATCCAGGTATGGATATCTCTATCTTTAAGAAGGGAATCCAAGTCACAACCTTGAAGCCTTAAATGGAGAATTTTTCTATTAATTATTCATAAATTGATAACTTGTGAGGTTAGGTTTGGTAACATGTTCTTTTACCATGCTCGCCTGATGATGAATTTTCTTGATGGTAATGAAATTAACTTGCCATACTTACTGCTTCGTAGTTTGAGAAAAATGGATGGAAACATACATAGGAAAATACATTCCATAGATAATGCCATATACCATCATGGATTGGTGAAAGTTTTAATTGAAGCCCATTTGAAAAGCAACGTAGATAACTAGGAAGATTTTCTAATTAGAAATCATTTCAAGGAAGCTGAACAAGGAGAACCCAATACTAAAGCAAGAAAGAGTAGAAGAAAATTGCCCTCAAACCCTAAGGAAAACTCACTTGCACAAGAAACACAACAAGAACAATATTTGGAGGATGAAACCCCTCTTTAAAGTGTGTTGGAGACTCTTATATAGAAAAATGTTAGAAGAAATATAACCAACAATAAAGGAGAAAGTACATCAAAAAGAAAAACAAAACAAGAAAAGGTTAAAAAGCATTTCAGTACTATTGAACAATAACCACCAACTATAAGAAGAAGTACAAGGCTTAATAAACCAACACATAAATAGTCTGAACAGTCTCTAGGATTCACCAATTTAGAAGAAGAAGAGGAACCGAGGTTTCAATCACTAGTTTCCAATCCAAGTAGAAAAACCCTGGGAATAAATCATATCTAGCAAGAGATAAATGAATACATAGAGTCTATGGAACGAAGAGCTACAAGAAAAACTATTGAATCATCCTCAAATCGAGAATAAATTTTAAATGAAGGCATTCATTTTGATCCTCTAGAAGAACCCCAAATTGTAAACACTCTCAAGCAGGAAATCTATGAATTGAAGATACCGAATAAACATTTGAAACGAGAACATGAAACACTAAAAATGAAAAATTAAATCAAGAGAACTCAAAATGATAAACATCTTGGTTTATGGTATAATAAAAATAAGAAATTGAAAGCCAAAAAAAAGTTTCAAGAGAAAGGTTATAAGTTTACAACACGAGATCTCGATGAAGAAACCAAATGACAATCAATATTAGGAAATAAAGAGGAACTAACTTGGATGTTCTTTATCAAGCCTCTAAAGAAGCTCAGTGACAGAAAAGTATCACAAATTTTGAAATTTTGCATGAGGACATGCAATGTCTTTTGTGTAGGGGAATGCTGAACCCCAAAGTTGTCTCTTTTTGACAACCTTCCTACACTCCATCCTCATTTTTTAATCTAATAATTCTAATTGAGCATTAGTTACAAGGTTCATGGAAATACCATGTATTAATCATATTTTGTTTCATAATTTTCATTGTTCCTTATTATTAAACTCAATATTTACATGAGCTACCGAATTACAACGATTCTACAGCAAATGTATGATTCCACAACATAGTTGAAGGTTCGATGGGTTCCAAAACTCCAGCTGAAGAATGAGACATATGGGCAGGTGGAAAATAGTTGGCATAATGATTTGTACCTATATTCATGACCTGGATCGATGATAATAGCATCACAAAAACCCATTCAACGCGAAAGTCAACCAACGAAGAAGGCAAACCGGGCGAGCAAGAAATTAATGAATGCAAATATTTAGCTTCATGATTTACTTCCTTGATAGAAAATCATGAGGAAATCATGTTATATTATCAATTTATGTTATTTTTAGCTGTTGTTCAGTAGGATAGGTTCATAATTCTCTAAAATAGTTATTCATAGAGGCTATAAATCTACCTCTCGGCATGATAAACACAAACTTGAATATTTTTTAAAACTCTGTTTTGCAATTATAAACTATGTTTCGTTTGATACTCTTATTGCGCGTTATATCAATGCGTATATAATCGTGTGAAGAATTCATGTTGTTGCCTACATCTTGCAGGAGGGCCCCCTCTAGTTGTAAGGTTTTATCATTTTTAACTAGCATTTTAATTCAACATTTTTTACAGTATTTAACTAGAATTCTAACTAATCAACTTCGATTTTGAATGAATGTTTAGGATTGAGTTTAAAGAAATTTTGTTTAATCATTTTGTAGAATTTTTAATACAATTATGTATTGCCTGGATTCTCCTGATCTAACAATTATATGCCACTGTTAAATACAGAATCCTTCTACTCTTTACGAAAATTTAATCACCAATTGCAAACACATGAAGAAAGATCAATCACACATAACAAAGATGTTTTTACCGGGAAAGCATAAAGCTAAAAACCCCACTATCATATATTATGTATATATAATGGATCATGAAACAATCTCATACAAAACTCTAATCCAAGAGCTCTCAGTACAATGTACAATCGTCTCACATTGTCTTACAAAAATTGGCAAATACATGCACCAATTTACTGCCCCCTGACAACCTGCCTCCACTGTGCAATCCCTAATCGTCAATAACCTCTTAATGAATATGATCTAGCCTGCCTTGATTGTGCAATACTCATAAGCATCTCCAATGTGTGTTTGGTTGCAAGTGTGCACCCACTAATGTCACAACTGATAGTCAAACTGTCCCTTTCACCTATCTTTCAACTGGGTCTCCACTGGATATGACATGCATGTAGTTAACAATAGTAAATCATCAGTTGCATGTGAGATAATTCCATGTGAATTAATTTAATATTTAATTCACTGATCTCTCACTAGTGTATCTTTAGTTACAGCTAGTTTCAACTACACAATTGAGTTTAACTCACTTAATTGAGTTAAACTAATTTATAACTCACATAACTACACATCCAACTCTGTTACAACTTCGAATCACTCAGTTACAACTAAGTCCACATGCATGTCCCACCAACCAACCTTAGAACTCGAAATTTCTTTAGTCCACTGGTTTGCCACATCAGTTAACTAAAATCAAGTGCTTCAAGAGAATAGATTATTATTTATTGTCTAATTATTATTAAGAGATAATAATAATCGACATGCATTCTATTTTTAGACATGCGATCTACGAACAGACTTCACACATGCATTCCAAAAATAGACGCCCATCCATAAATAGAATTTTCTCAACCATCTATAAATAGACTCCCACTATAAATAGAATTTGCTTACCATTCTAAAAATAGACATACACCTAAAAATAGCTTGTGTGGGCCCCACCTAGTGTAGGTGCTTAATTTTCACTAGGATCAAGGATGTTGTTTCCGGATGCCAATTTCATTGTTTCTTGTTGCAACCTTCAACACATTTTTCTGTAGGATGAATGAGTGAAGTTGAGATCTCTTATGCACATGAATGGTAGTATGACAAAGTGTCGATTGATTTAGGATTTGTAGTATAGTTCGAGTTACATCTGAGTTGAATTACATTTGAGTGAAGAAGACTTCAATTTCCAATTGGTGTGATTATAGAGTTAATTTCTCTTTTTATTGTTAGAGTGATTTAGATTTAATTTCATTATTTTAAGCAAGTGTGATATTTATTTCTGCAAGTGTGATCTTTCTTTTTGAGAAAGTGTGATAATTTTATTCTTTTGAGCAAGTGTGATAATTATATTTTTTTGAGCAAATGTGATAATTTTAGTTTCATTTTGCACATATTTCTTTTAAGCAAGTGTTATAAGCTTAACGATATCTAAATTTAATCTAGGAATCGCTTGAATAATAAGGACTTCTAGCACATACAGTGCACATACACTTCGTCAGTTTACAAGTCCTCATCGATAATTTATGTAGTAATTTAACATCAATTAAATTACCAAACACAAGGGTTTCTTCAAATACTCCTTATTTACTCATAAAATGTACACCTTTTGTTTTATTAAGGCAACAATTCTAAAACATTGACACAATTCTTATGTGTATATGAAATATCCTCTTTTAGACCCATTGTCAAAGGGTAAAAACACTTCTTACATTTTTTAATTAGCCCTTAGAGTTAGCTCGATTAGCAAAATGTCTTATACAAATGTTAAAGGAGCTCTTAGGGTCCAAATACCATTGAATCATTCAGGGTTAGCTATGAAAGGCACAAGATTGAATTAGGGTCACTGGTTCTAGTGGATATCAAGAAATGTTCTAGTGTGAATTGTATAAGGACTCTTGTGTGTTTGATAACCTTTCGAGTTATCCTTTTTTTCCTCACGAGGGGAGATTGGCTGGAAAACAACTATAGCCCATGGGTATATGATGCAATTTCTTCCACACCCATTCTTTAGAGTTGAAATGTTTCTCACATTAGATAAGCCCCAAGGGTTAGCTCAATTGATAGATGCTCTTATACAAAAGTTCAAGGAGGTCTGCAGATCCAATCCCATTAAGTTCCTTAGGGTTACCTATTGAAAACACATGGTTATATTATGCACAATACTATCTCATGGATATCTAGAAAGGCTCCATCATGAACCGTCAAAGGACTACCGATGTTTTTCTCACATGGTGAGGTAGGGTAGAAAACTACTAGAACTTGTAGGTGTATGACACAACCTCCTTAAGATCTATTGTCTAGGGTTTAAAATGCCTCTACCTTTAAATAAAGAAGCTCGAAGCATTAGCTCGATTAATGAATGCTACTGTATGAAAGTTTAAAGAGATCTCAAGATTAAATCCTATTGAATCCCTTAGGTTTACTTGTGAAAAAGACAAACTTAAGTAAGTCACATTAGCTCTAGTGAATAGTAAAAGCTTTAATGTGAATGGTTTATGGACTTGTGCATGTCTATTATAACATTAAGAATTATCCTTGCTTCCCTCACTAAGGAAATTTGTTAGAAAATTACTATAACCAACCAGCATATGATGTAACCTACTATAAAACCATTATCTAATAACTTATTATAAAACCATTATCTAATATCAAAAGCACTGACTAGATATTTTAACTATTTTATGAAAAAAAAGAAGGAATCTCCTAAGTTAAGCACACTATTTATTTCAACTAACTTACTAAAAATGTTATTGAGAATGTGAGAGAATCATGTCTTCAATAGTTATCAAATTTTCCAAAAAAATCCCTTAGTAAAATTCTTAAAACTTTTCTATAATGTAGATTAAATTTAATAAAAAAACTAAATTATAGTAAATATATTATCTTTTAAATCAATACATTAACATTATAATAATTATGATAAATTCCAGCTAAAATTTAAATTTTCAATTAAAGTGGTTTTTGGGGTTTTTTAGAACCCCAAAAACAATGCCTTGCATGAATTTTACATCAATTTTCTACCTACAATATACATCTAAAATATAAATTAAAGAATAAATAAATTAAAATTTATATTATTTAATGCTTTTGCTGTAATTAGACGTTACCTTAAACTAAATCTAGTAATTAAAAGTCAAACTTATATTAGCGACTTCTTTATAGGGCCGAGGTAACTCATTTCGATTTTTTCAGCAGCTCGATAAGGTTGAAAGCAAAGCCGGGCCTGCAGATGGCTCTGATAAGTGTGATCAGTTTGGACATCGAGAGTGTCTGGTATCTCAATAGGGTGCTGTTGTGAGCTTCTGTGTTGTGCAGGTAAATTGGACGCAATCCTGCTTGTCCATGGCTGTTGAAAGTCATCACCTCGATATTTGGGATTGAGGGTGAGGAAAAATCTTCACCTTGCGATTTAGGGTTAGGGCAAATCATCACCTTGGGATTTAGGATGGGCAAAAAAAGGATTGAGGGTAGGCGTAGGCACAATGAGGGTTTTGTTCAACAATGAGGCAGCTTGGATGTCAGGGGATCCTCTAGGTACTATTTGGATTTTAGGACGGAAATCTGATGCCTCTGCTTCTGGTGTGGGGAAATCTAAGGAGGGCATTTGCGTGTGAAAATGGTTGGAATGGCATTACCGAGTGCTTCTGGATAGGAAGGAGGCGGTGGTAGCGGGAAGGGTAGTGCAAGATGTTTTTGATGCTGCCGCTCCACGTAAGTTTACATGGAGCATAATATTACATGGAGTGGCAACATGCAAATCGAGATGCAGATCCTGCGAATGCAAACTAACAATTCCTACCCTCTGCCGCTTGGCCCTCCATATGTGATTGCCGTTGGGAATTCTAGGTCCAAGCACCAGTTACACTTTTCGTTGAGGTAAAACAAAGGGCTTCACAATGGCATCCTATCGAGAAACAGACATTCTCTCTCAAAGCTCTCTAAATGTTCCATAGTATATCCACATGCCTCTATACACATCTATATCTACGAAGTATATCTGCATGTAAGTGAAGATTTATATTTTCACATACCTCTGTACGCACCTGTTATGCAATACATCCATCTATTACTGTTAGTTGTTTAACCTGCATTGTTGTAGGCTTGGCCCCAGGTATTTTTCCTAAATTTATATCATGCATGGACTTAATAAGGCCGCCATTACTACGATGATAGGCAACTAATATTTAATCATCTTTACTTTGTTGTCTTTTTTAGTAAAGTTGATAAGGTACTTAAATCTACACAGCAGTTACAATTTTTGATAAAAATTGGCACGCATATATATCGGGGTATGAAACAGTCTGTCAAGCAGATCGTGGCCAAGGAGAGCTCGCCTTCTCCCCATCAGAGAGATGCAGACATGGCACGGAATCAGAAGGGGGCAAGTTATCCATAAGAAAAAGGTTCTTTATTGGTATGTAAGTATTGTTTTTCACATACCTCTGTACTATGCATGCCTGTCCTGCAACCCACCAATCCATATGCAGACAGTTTCTTACCCTGTATTATGGTAGGTTTGCCTCCGTGCATGTTTTTTATGCATGCGTTTAAATAACGCCACTATTAATCTGATATGGCAGGGCGTTAATAATCTTACTGTTAATATCTGTAATGAATCATTCTAGTATTATCTTTTCAGCAAAGTTAATAAGTTAGTACTACTGCATCAGGTTAGTGCTCGTTTCCAATGAAAATCAGGTTCAGGTTGTCCGTTTGAAGTTATTTCCAGGGCTTGGATGAATTTTGTGGAGCTGTAAGAAAATGAGTAGATGATGCAGGACCGACGCGAGTTTTGAAGCATGGGGCAGGGACTCTAAAGTTACTAAATGACTATCGATTGGGCTCCGGGTGGCTGCTCTCTTGACATTCCATCTTTGCGCCATTGGATGGAGCAAATCTCCACTATGGACTCTTTTTTCATTCGCTATATTTTCCGTGAGCAGAACACCTTAGCAGATCGGTTCTCCAAGCGTGGGTTCTCGGCACTTCCTTGATATATACATTTTGAATTGTCTCATGCAGAGTTCCGTGTCTAGTTCTGGACACTTTTTTTTTGATTGATGCTCAGACTTTCCCCTGTTCTGCTGTTTTTTTGGGGCCTCTGGCTCTTCCAGTTTTCTTTGCTGTCATATACATTCATTTTCTGTATCAATGTGGCTCATAACTGCTGGGTGGGGTCTTTTTTTCCCGTTTCTATCTGATGTACATGCTTTCTGAATTACTTGGTCTGTCTAAATGCTATTGCAGGTTGTGCAGGGTCCGTACCTTGGATGAATGTAACAGTTTTTTCCTTAATGCAAACAGTATTGTTTTTTTCTCCGTAAAGGAAATGTATAGAAACCGTTGTTCTACGTACTAAATTGTGTACTGAACACCCAGTGTATGGTTGATCAACTAACATAGCGGCTGAACTCATCAGCATGCAAAGATTGTGTGTTGATGTTCTGGCAGATATAGCAAACATAACTTTTTGTATTTGAAATCAATTAAATGGTCTCGATAAATATATACTAACACGGTAGCATTAGCATTTTGTTGCTTGATTGCACAGGAAGGAGCAGCAGCGCTGTTGAGACCACAACTTCACAAGAAACACCGGGAGGGCTTTGTTGACTATTCCAAACATGTCATTGCATTAGATTTAACCTTAGGAGCCAAGATATTTACCGCATGCCCTACATGTGGTTTTTTTGTACATGTTCAGACATGATACCTCATGGCCAGGTCATTTGTGTACATGACATATTTTTGTTGTTTGAAGCACATGTATACATGATATATACATAGATTTAATGAGAAGTATTCTATGATTTTAAATATGTTCAGAATGTAGAATGTAGCTAAGATTTCTTGGTTTCTCTATTTTTATTTTTATTTATATTTTATTTTTAATGCGAAGATTTCTTTCTTGATTTTTTTTGCTCGAAGGTCTGCTGCTATTTTATTTGGGAGTTATTATTTAATATTTCTCTTGCACTTTTTCTATTTCTATGGAATTGCCCGGCTATGAAGGGTTCCTTTTCACCTATATTGGATTTAATGGTTGGGCTGCAAACAATTTTAAGTGTATGTTGTTGATTGGTTACTTCTTTCTTATTCAATGTTGTATCTCTGTGAAATATATTAATTCGTATTTGTTTTGTAGGTTTAGATTTTATAAGAAAATACCAACAGACTTTGAAAGAAGGCGTATAGGATGTAATATTTGTTGCCAAAACCTATAGCACTTGCTGTGTATATAAGATTTAGGCGACATAAAGTAAAATCTGCATCGCAAACAATGAACTTACGAAGTCTTGCAATCCTCTATTCGTACAGGTGGTGGAGTGCATCCTTACGCTTTTTATATGCTTGTCACATACATTGATTTTCTTGTTATTTTACAAGTTATTGTTGGGTACATGGCTCTATGGTTTTTCTGTATAATTTTATTGTTATAGGATTCATGGTATTATAATTTTAATTCAGAGGATATTCTTTCACTGAGTTCGTAACTATATTATGGTGGCCATGACAGTTTTTCTGCCGGCTACAATGATTTTTTGGTGGTTAAGAGGATATTCTTCGAGATTCATGATTCTATCTAAAATTTTGCCGAACCTATTTGTGCCTTGGATGATCATAAGTGATGTAAACTAATGACACTGCAACAACAATGCTCCCCTATATTTGTATATTCTTGCCTCTACTGATTTTGTTAGTAACTCTTTAACATTGATTTCACCATTTGTTTTTTCAAGTTAGTAGATATTCTGTGTTTACGTAGGTCTGTGGTCTCTTGATATAACTTTATTTCCATATGATTCATGATATTACATATTGATTGACAGGAGCTTGAAATTACTGATTCTCCAATTCTCATAAGTTTGTCACAATATTATTGTGGTAATGACTCATTTCCTCCTTGCTACGCTTCTCTACAATGTTATAGCGGTAATGACTCATTTCCCCCTGCTATGCTGGTCTGTTTGATGGGTAAAACAATTTCTTTCAGGGTCTGTGTCTGATGTTTTACCAACCTTGGTTGTGTCATGGGTGATTGGTTTTTCTCGCATTGATGCACATGTTGTGGACTAGTGGCAGCTCAATATTGCTTTCCCTGTATTTGTTTACTCGTCTTTACTAATTTTTGGTAATATACATTGAGAGGTGTTTTTCTGAAGGAGATATTTTTGTATTCAATAAATGTTGATCCACTTTGCATACAGTCTTGTGGTAAATTATGATATATTGATGTACATCAATGGGAGTTGAGATGGCAAAAATGGTTTTCTTGGGACTAGTGTCAAATTGAACTCACATTTTAGGTAAAGATTGAAATAATGAATTGGTAAAACTTTCTTTATAAGTTTCTTTGAATGGTAGATTACATGGTTAAATCAATACTAGACTGGGCCTTGAATTTCAAATGTCTTTTGGAGTTTTAGGGTCCGGATGTGTTCACTCTTTCCATAGATACATAATTCCTTGCAGAAATGTTGGAGTCTTTGACTTTGAGAAACTGCACATAAACGAATGCATGGAATTGGCATGTATGCATGTGGTACTTCCTCAAGTTGTGGGTATAAGGAAAGAGTTACGTGAACCACAAGCAGCTATACAAAGATAATTGCATTTGGTAAGCAGGCATTAACATAACATTTCAGTTATTCCTTTTATTGCAGAATTGTTGCAGTGAAGATAATCCCCTTTTTAGCTTATCTACTGGCCATGACATGTTTCTGCCATTACAAGGATTCAAGGTCATCTTCTGGGGGTTGCTAATGCTTAACAAAAATGTTCAGAACATAAGTGGTTCAAGAAGGAGGTTTATTTGTTGTCATATTTGCTTATTACGATTTGCTTTATGATGCCTATTCATAACCTCAAATCAGTCGCCCCCCCCACCCCCCTTTGCTGATGAACATGGGGATATCTGGAATTCTAGTGTATATAGTTGATTTAGATTGGGCAAACAATTGCAACAAAAGGCAGGAAAGAGACAGAATGTTCACCATATTTAGTGTCTGTGACATTCACTTATACTAATCAATCTGTTCACCGATGTCCATGATGGTGAATGTCAGGGCTTTGTTTATTTGTAGTATTGCCCTTGGCTTATCTTCCGCAAGAAGCTGGCTGCGGTTAATTGCGTCAATGGATGAGTGGAGCTTGTTTACACATTCTTTAAATGAATTCCATCAGGGTATTTTGTCATCCTCCATTTTGGGTATGCACATTATGATTGATGTTGACAACCAATAACTTGTTTTGTGATTATCTTTTGATGGCAGCTAAATTGAATCCTTTTGTCGTTACAGCAAGCAAAGCTTATGGCATAAATTGAAGTTGAAGTGATATTATAGAGAATCAAATGGGCATTTGTGTAAGAAGTTCAATAGAAAAGAATTTGCAGCATACCTGTATAATTATTATGAGATTGAGGGGTATAATTAGGGAAGGGGAGAACGTCAGGAGGAGCTTTGTGACCATGTCTAGCATGCGTATCACTTATGTGAGGTTGCTCTGCAGTTCAGCAACTTGCATAATTTTGCACATAATGATTGATAAGAGAGACCAACTAGTGGTTGGACACTCAATCTTCAAGGATCATTGCACATGTCAAATGGCTGGCAAGTGATATGATATGTGACAAAACAAAGATGGTGAGGGCTGGTATTTGCTGGAGCTGATGACAATTCAATTTGGCATGATGTTTGAAAATCCAATTCTGAATGGATCGAAGGAGGAAGATATTAAATTTACTAGGTAGTGGGCTTGGTTTAGATATTTTGCATACTGTGTGTTTTAATATGGTCAGCAGTGTCGAAACATGTAGTTTTATTCAGGAGAAATCAATTTATGTTCCATTACTATCCCGTGTATCTGCCCCTATCAAAAAAATGGCTCCTATTTTTCTTGATTTATGTAATAACCCAGGGGAATTTTGCCCTAAGGTTTACTAGAGTTTCCAACAAATTCTTCCTTTTTTCTTTTATTTCAAATAATGACCAGGAAATTCAAATAATGTAATCTTCAGGAAAGCTGTGCTTTTTCTCCACAACACAATAAACATTCAACAATACTATAGCAAATTCGACAGTGCAATATAACCCAGGTTCAACAATCCAGTATAGTTCAGTGTAATCTAAGTTCAGTAAAACTTAAACTACTACTAATTTGGCTATGACCTGAGTTACTCTAATCAAATATGCAGTCCTAGAAAATCTTTCTGCGAGTGCTGACCAGAGAGGATACCCAACTCACGTAGACTAATAAACAAACTCATCCTTGACTTTGGCTTCCTTCAGGAATTCTTCCAGACCAACTTCAGTGCCTCTGCAACTTCTTCAGGGAATTTCAGTCTGTTATGGTCCTTGGACAGACTTCTGAATTGCCTCGGACGACCAAGTCGAGCTCTATATAGGACGCACGAGTTCACCTCTGAAGTTTAGGTCTGCCCGTGTAATGTTACCTCAGAAAACTTTCCAGAAAACAAAATTGCGGACACTTGCTGCAGCTAACTTCGGTCTTGAGGCCTGAGCTATGGCTCGGCTCCATGGCCTGGCCTTGTGGCTTGGCCCTGTAACTGTGGCCTTGCGACTTGGGTCTGTAATAGCGTATAGACAACCCTTTGATTGACCTCAGAATGAGCCAGAAATTGCTCAGAAACCCTCTTCCCACAGAAATATTTGGCCTGCTTTAAATTGTGTTCCTTCTGCCACAGTATGATCTTGCAAGGATGTTGAGCTTCAACAAACTTCGATCTGTCCAATATTTAGCCTCAGAGACACTTCGTCCAACCTCAAGGTGATTCGATTGCCTTACCACAGTATTTTCCGTAAAAATCCTATGTCGCTCCTTGTGTAGAGAGAACCCTTCTGCCAGAACAAGTAAACAAAAGACAAACAGGTTTAAGACTTCACTGCTTCCTCAGATAGATACTTCCTGTTGCCGAAACAGAGAAAGGTGACTAGGTAGGGTGGGATCACTTCCACTGAAACTAGTCCAATGAGAAAGATGGGCCTTTAAAGCCCTAAGAGCCTCAGGCTCAAAGAAAAACAGAGATAAATGATCCAATTTGATGATGATCCAAATGAATCCAAGACTCTTATATTTTATAGATTTCCTTGAGGGTATTTTCTCCTAAATTAATTGAGTGAAGTTCCTTTTTTTCCCTAGCTGCCCCAAAATTCACCGAAACATTGGGTATTTAGAGTTTTCCCCTTTATCAAGGACTATAGCCTACGTGATTGATAGATTACTTCGTCCCTTGGGCCAATTAATCCCTAGGGAACATTACAGTTCCCCCTTCTTGACATTGTTTGTATTCAATCAATGGCAAGTTTCGCTACTGCTTCTCCACTCCTTTCTTTGGAGAAGCTCACGAATATTTTCTTTGATCTCCCTGATCTTTCACAATGGGCACCTTGAATATGCTGCAATGTTAAACAGAAAATTAAGTGAACTTTTTGCATCACCCATTGATCGTAATTGATTCCAATGGCCACATCCACTAAAAGCTCGCTCATGTCCCTTTACTTTAGATAGTTGTGATGCCATGGCAAGTGTGCTAGAGGACTTGCTCAAGAGATTGTTGCAAAGCTCTCTCGTTACTCTGAACAAATCCATTGCCAGTTGCACTCCCAACATCATGAGATGGAGCTTTTCAAGAGTTCAAAATATAGCTATGGAAGGTCTTTTGGCTTGTGCCTTAGCCAATGAAGACCTTAAATTGTGTTTCTCTAGCAGGAATGCGAATTCACGAGTTAGGATTTAGTTTTGACGAGTTGATTTCCAGTTCGCTGTAATGGTCATCAGTGGATTGAATGTGTAGTATAGGAGCGTTAGTTCGTTGGAGTCTTCTTCATTTAGACTACAGGATGAGGCAGTGGAGACAACTCTAGTCAGGATGAGTTGAGATTGCAGAGACAGGTTCAGTGAGGATGAGTCAAGACTACAAAGATAAGTTTAGTTAGGGCGAGTTAAGACTTCATAGACAAGTGAAGGGAGGAAATCAAGTTGAACTCAGTTTACAACTAGAGGAAATCAAGGAGCAACTTGAGCCCAATTCACTGAGAGCTTCTCCAAGCATCACTGAGACTTGCTCCATTTAACTAGCAAAAGGAACTTGTTCCACTTGAGTGGACAACCATATGAACTTGGCCTCCTTGCATGGATCAAAGATCTACAAAAGCAGAGAAGGACAAGGGCACATTGTTGGATAATTCATTCTTGTAGGCAGTCCACATTAGTTGAGGAGCAAGAGTGCGCATTGATCAAGGAGCACGGATCAGGATTCACAAAGCAAGTTGAGACTACCTACATCAGAGAACAGTTGTGTGTAGAGTTGAGATCAAGAGCAAGTTGAGAACAATTGAAGAGTTAAGAATAGTTCGAAGCCTAGCGCTTTCTAAATGACAAATTGTTGGCTGCAGTAGCAGCACATTGAATTGTAATAGATCCATTTGCTCAGAGAACAATCAATAAAAAAACCACCAAAGAAAGCAAGTTTCCTTGTTTTAATTTTTGGGGTAAATCAAGCGTGTCAATTTTGTGTGCATGTGTTTTTATCTTAATTATTTTCAATTGCTTATTGAATGTTAAGGAACTCTATATCTTGGTGAAAGTTAAACTTGGTTTCAGTTTTTAGTTGCCTTGTTTTTCATTAGATTCAAAGTAGTTGCAGAGTTTTAAGAAAATTAACAACGAGCTTCCAATAACTCCTTCAACCTCTTAGTAGCCATGGCAATCTCTTCAGTGTTACATTGAATAACCATCTCCTAATGTTGATTTAAAGCTTGAAGTTTATGCATCTCACGTTCATTTATCCTTACTCTCATCCTTAAGCTAAAGAAGCTACTTCTCATGACAAGACTACTATGACTGTTACTTCATATTATATAGCAATTGTACTTTATATGCCTTAATTTGCTATATTTCTTCTCGGAGTTGTTTTAATGCTTCATCACCTCTAACATCAATAGCCTACATCCCTACAATGTTTGTAAAAGCTTCATGAGATGGCATCAATGTATCGTTATCAATATCAAGACGATCAACAAAAGCACTTTGAGAATTCATTGCAACTTGTAATCATTGCACTGCATTTTTCAACCCTTATATTTTTGACAAGTAACCTTTGATCAAATTGACAACCTGGGACTCATCATCATCATCAATCTCTTTCCATATCTTTCCATTACGTGATCTCTCCAATTTCAAACACAACTTGTCTTTCAAGATTTGTGCATCCACCATGCATTCTTCTAAAAGTCGAGACTTTTCATGACACTCTTGGAGCTCCTGTAAAAGCTCTGCATTGCTTGCTTCAACCTAGGACATTTTGTGCTTTAGAACCTGCACCTTATCAGATGAGGCCTCTCTAGCACGATAACAAATACGCTGAGCTCGTAAATACTCTAACCGATTCCTTATTCTTTGCATCTCAGTAACTGCTTTGTCACGATATAGAATGGCCTTGTTCTGAATGTTGCAAACTCGATTTGCATACTTCAGAGTATTGAGTGTTTCTTTAGCATTTGTGTCAGTAGGGCTGACACTTAATCATCAACGTTTTGTTGTTTCCTCCAAGAGAATCTTGCAAGATGCAAGTCAACTATCTTTGTAGGGAACATGACCACCCTCTATCCACTTTTTCTAATCTCCCAAAGCACTTATGACATTTCTGAGTGCCAATAAACCCTTGTTAATGTGAACAACTTCTTTGAAGCAAATATCATTTGCACCTATCCTCTTGGCTCGTTCAAAACTTGCAAGAGCCACTACGTGAAGCTTTGCACATACAAAATCTTCACACCGATCTTCTGCAGTTCCTAGATCACCACTTCATGTCGCATCACATTTCTACTTATTCACCATGATGATTGTAAAGATAACATAGGAACATCTAGATTAATTATTCATGTTAGTGCTTCGAGTAGCTTAAGACAAAGATCCTTGGGCTAAAGTGAAAACCATTTCATTTTGAGTGGTGACATCTATCTCTGTTACACTTGTAAGAGTTATTCTACCATTAACTGTTGCCCGATTTTGTATGGGTGCCTTTACGTGGAGAGTTGGCTTTTAACCACCAAGACCATCTGGCTTTGCTGCACCTGGAGGATTTGGGTCAAGTAGATCATGCACTTATCTTTATTGGTAATACAATGACCTTCAACACTGCTACCCCTAGCTATGGTTTCCTCTTTAGGATCTGCCTCCCCTTGAGATGTTGCAACCCCTTTACACGACCCTTTGTCTTATGCTCTTTCAGTAACTTTTGTACATTGTGCCATTATTTTCGTCATCCTTGCATGATTGAAATTTATATGGGGCATTAATTGACCCTGCAGGTGATGATGTTATAAGTGCCTGTGCTCTTGGAGCTATCAACGACACTGTCCTTACTTGAATAGGTCTTGTATTACTCGACATACTAGATGTTTTATTTTGAACAAGAGGATGAGATTCCTTTTCATGACCAATAGGCATTGGAGGTGTGGCCAGGAAATTGCCACACATAATTGATGCAAGGTGTATTGGTCATAGTGTTATGTTGTGTGGGTTCCCTAAAAGTGTTCAACCCAATGGTTGGTGCTCGCTCACATGCTATTAAAATTATAAGGTGAAGGCTTGGAGTTGCCCATAGGTTCTAGGGATTGAGGTTTTTCTTTTTAGGAGGATAGAGCCATGTCCAATCTATAACACACCCTCTCCTAAATTCCACCAAAATACAAGTTATAAGAAGGTGGTCACTATGGTGACTCGAGATCCAAGATATAATAATGAAAATGGGGTCAAAATTTTCGATCTCTTTTCAACTAATTGAAAACTTTGAATAGTTATTGTCGATACAATTATCTGGTCGAGACGATTTTGGTGATATAAATTTTATCCCAATTCGACCTTCGGATCGAGAGATATGATCACTTGAAACCTAAACGAATCGGGTGGTGCCACACCATCAACCTGCCACACGGTGCTCATATGGCTCTAGCCAACCTCCCAAAGCCACTTGGCAATGGCGTATTAGTTGTGGACCAACTCATAACCTCGGTTCAACATTTAAATGCACATATAGGTGTGTGTATATATATATATATACACACATTTGTGTCAACCATTTATTAATATATGCCTTTAAGTGGTTACTTGACGGGTCGTTTGTTGTTGGCAATGTCACTGTTCCTCGGGTTTTGTTACACGACCCTTTCGACTTTGCGCATTCACAAGCACTTTGGGATTTGCCTTCCAGACTTACTTAGATGTGTAGGCCCTAACTTTGTACAAAAATTACTTGCAAACGAATTTTTAAAACAAAACATAAAACAAATATACACAGAGATTTTCTCCTGGATCCCAAAATCGAGACTCCAGATTGATTTTTCATTATATTCCTTTCAATGTTACAATACATATATATACATGTCGAAGCATTCATAAACTCCAATCCACTAACCCTAGATTAGAACATAATCGTAGTTCCCTTAATTTGATCTCCAAAATACCATAAACATACAACCATTATGCCCAAAACCATGTGTCAACCTCGTGCACAAAACCATGGGTAGGTATGTCCACCATCTTTGGGTCCAACTCCCATCCTTGGGTCCACCCAACTATTATTGGGTTTGACTAGTTGTTGAAAGAACATAACACATACCCAACAAGATGGTGGGTCTGCTCCGTACCAATAAAAGGATGTCCACCCAACTATTATTGGGTCCGACTAGTGGTTGAAAGAACATAACACATACCCAACAAGATGGTGGGTCTGCTCCGTACCAATAAAAGGATGTCCACCCAACTATTATTGGGTCCGACTAGTTGTTGAAAGAACATAACACATACCCAAGAAGATAGTGGGTCTGCTCCGTACCATTAAAAAGATAGTCAGGATCATGTGTATGTCATCCCGCTCTTTTTATCAGTGTGCTCTACCATTGCATTGTCGAGGACCAACCTTTGTGCTTACATGTCCAGGGGCTACACACCTTCGCACCGTTCATGCTCCCATTTGCTCGCTCCAATGACCTTGTTCTTGCCACGACAACTCGGTGCAAGGTCATTCCGAGCCTCCCGTGAACACAACACCTTGTTACCTCTGGGAGATGGACTTCAAAACAACAATTTCTCGTCTATTGTTGCAACGTTTCCTGTCTACGCGAGTCCCTCTTACAAGTTTACGCGAGTCCCTCTTACAAGTTTGTCATCAACGTGATAGGCTTGCTTTAAAGGGGCAATAGTTCCTTCGTCAACCAATCCACGACCTCCACGTCATCTTGACTTTCCTCGCATTGCGGGCGTTGCCATGCCATTCCGGTCCTTGTTCCCCCGAGTGTTCCCATGTGCGATCTTTTGAGAGCTTCCAAGGATGTAATCTTTGGGCTTACGTCACCTTGAACTTCTGCCCAATTGTCGATTGCACCCATTTAATCTCAACCCTTCAATCGATGGCCTTGTGCTCATTCATGTGCTGTGATCGTATGGCTAGCAACTTAGTGGAGTGTAAAAACTTTGGTAAACTTGAACAAGTATATATTATTATTGATAAAAGATGAGATAATTACAAGTGAGGATCACCAAGGCTTTAAATACAGCCTTACGGTGTCCCTTAGCGAAGAGGCATGATCAACGGCATGATCGTTGATCATGTCCTTCCACATTAATAAACCTAAGACAACTATATTTAACTAATAATTAATAAATTATACATAACATTGCCCCTCTCTTAAAGATGCTTTGTCCTCAAAGAATACGTAATGAAGGACATTGTTGACGAATGCTTGAGTTGACATTGTTGACAAATGCTTGGGTTTCCCGAGAGGTGGGCTCTTGCTTCCCACATTTTTAAAAGATCGTGGAGCATCTTCTCGAGTTCAATCTTTTGTTGATGTGGATAGCGACAAGATTTGATATTGATGGGGTTGGATCCTGCCTTGACTTCTATTGTATGTTCCATTTTTCAAATGACAGGCATTTTTATTGGTAGGTCTTGTAATACTTTTTCGTGTTTCTGAACTAATCCTTGTACTTCTAGTGACTCTTCGTGGTTCCTTTTTGTAGATAACATTTCTAATTGATGACATTGTACTATAGAGGTTGGCGCTCCTTTTCGAATCATCTTTGTCATCTGAGATGACAATACGATTTGATTTTCTGGGGTTTGGAATCCATACAACTTGTGCTTTTGCCTTCCCACTTAAAGCTTATAAACTTCTTCTGATGGTTGGCAAAATAAGTACCTAAGGTTTGTAGCCATTGAATTCCTAAGACCACATCTACTCCTTGTAATGGCACGGTGTAAAATGGAGATTCTAAATTAAAATTTTGAATCTGTAATTTGACTTTATGGCATCTCCCTACCTTCTCAATTTTCTTACCATCGGCCACCATTACCTTCATATTGGGCATGGGAAACGTAAAGATGTTGAGTCTTTTGGCCATGGTCGAATCTAAAAAATTGTGGGTACTGCCGGTGTAAAGGAGAACATTATGTTGTTCTTCTTAATATGTCCTTTTAGTTTTAGTGTGTGAGGATGTGATATACCTGTCATCGCTAATAAGGAGATTTGTGTAATGCTTCCGTCATCTAGTGCTGGAGGGAACTCTGGGGTGGCTGCATCGGATTCATCATTGTTAGAGTCATTAGTTGCTTCACAGTTATACAGATTCTGTCTCGTTTCTTTTTGCGCACCTATGCTTAGGGTCCCACTTTTCACCGCAACGTTTGCACTTGCCCTATCTCATCCTTTGTATTTCCACGTTGGATTTTTCCTCTTCACGAAGATGGGGTGGGACATATTTTGTGTTATCTATATTTTCAGATTGAGGAAATCTGTTTCGAATATACTCTTTCTGATTTTGACCACAATAACCTTTCAAATTTATTTTTAGCAGCTTTTGCTTTTTGCCTTGCTAGTTCTATTGATGTAATGTCGTGAAGTTCGAGCTCTTCTTGTATATGGGGTTTAAGTCCTGAGATGAAAGACTGGATTAAACGAGATTCTGACAATCCAGGTGCTCGTGTCGCTAAGGTCTCCCATTCTCGAGTGTACCCCAGAGTTCCCTCCAGAACTAGATGACAGAATCATTATGCAAATGTCTTTATCAGCTATGACAGGTATATCACAACCTCACACACTAAAACTAAAAGGACATATTACGAAGAACAACGTAATGGTTTTGCTGGACACCGGTAGTACCCACAATTTTTTAGATTCGACCATGGCCAAACGACTCAACATATTTACGTTTCCCATGCCCAATATGAACGTAATGGTGGCCGATGGTAAGAAAATTGAGAAGGTAGGGAAATGCCATAAGGTCAAATTGCAGATTCAAAATTTTAATTTAGAAGCTCCATTCTACACCGTGCCATTACAAGGAGTAGATGTGGTCTTAGGAATTCAATGGCTACAAACCTTAGGTACTTATTATGCCAACCATTAGAAGCAGTTTATAAGGTTTAAGTGGGAAAGGCAAAAGCACAGGTTGTATGGATTCCAAGCACCAGACAATGAAATCATGTCATCATCCCACATGAGGAAGATGATTCAAAAAGGAGCGCCAGCCTATATAGTACAATGTTATCAGTTAGAAATGTTATCTACAAAAAGATCATCAAAGGGTCACCAAAAGTACAAGGAATAGTTCAGACACATGAAAAAGTATTCCAAAACCTGCCAATGAAAATGCCTCATAATAGGGAAATTGAACATCCAATAGAAGTCAAGACAGGATTCGAACCTGTCAATATTAAATCTTGTCGCTATCCATATCACCAAAAGATTGAACTCGAGAAGATGCTCCACGATTTTTTAAAAATGTGGGAAGCAAGAGCCCGCCTGTCGGGAAACCCAAGCATTCGTCAACAATGTCCATCATTATGTATGCTTTGAGGACAAAGCATCTTTAAGAGAGGGGCAATGTTATGTATAATTTATTAATTATTAGTTAAATATAGTTGTCTTAGGTTTATTAATGTGGAAGGGCATGATCAACGATCATGCCTCTTCGCCAAGGGACACCGTAAGGCTGTATTTAAAGCCTTGGTGATTCCCACTTGTAAACATCTCATCTTTTATCAATAATAATATATATTTATTCAAGTTTACTAGAGTTTTTACACTCCATGCGGAAAGGCGGGAGGGCAGGGAGGGCCGGCGGGGGAGAGGGCCGGAAGACGGCGGGAAGGGGGTGGGTGAGCGGAGAAGAGGGGGCGGAGGGTTGAGAGAGCAGTGCTGTGGGGAGAGGGAACGGAGATGGGGTGAGCGGGAGGCCGAGGGGGGATAGGACTGGGTAGCGAGGGGGATGGGAGTGGGTAGTGAGGGTTGGGGAGGGGTTATGTGTGGATCGATCGGGTAATAGGAGTGAGGGGTGAGGGGGATGGGTAGGAGTGAGGTTATGTGTGGATCGATCGAGTAGCGAGGGGGATGGAAGTGGGTAGCGAGGGTTGGGGAGAGGTCGAGGGGCCGCAAGAATGGTGGTTGGGAATTGTGAGTGCTGATTGGAATGTTGGGAGGGAAGTGCTATGTGACGGGGCCGAGGAAAAATCTGCAAATTTTTTTTTAAACCAATGTCGCTGCCCACAAGCACCCAGCTTTTTCTCTGTAATTTTTTAATTTTTTTGATGGTCACACAGATCCTAAAGAGCGACTGCTCCGATACCAACAGAGTGTAAAAACTCTGGTAAACTTGAATAATTATATATTATTATTGATAAAAGACGAGATGATTACAAGTGGGGATCACCAAGGCTTTAAATACAGCCTTACGGTGCCCCTTGGCGAAGAGGCATGATCATTGATCATGCTCTTCCACATTAATAAACCTAAGACAACTATATTTAACTAGTAATTAATAAATTATACATAACACTTATCTTTCAACCGACCCTCACGTGATCGGATACATCCTTCCAGGTTCATGGATAAGGTTAAGAGGCTAAGGTATAAGATAAGGCTTGCCACTTGGTTTGCATTAAGAGCCATTTGTGACAGGTTTTGACCATGGCTCGACCACAGTGGTTCTACAAATGTTTGGACTTGCACTAGACTTAGTCATGTCCAGTAAGGTTGTGTGAGGCACACATTGGCGCTATCCCTCCTAAACATCCAAGATGATTACACTTCCTTGGTTCTTGATAGCTGGAATATAAAATATGGTTCAGGGACTTGTTCATTAAGAGTCTCAGAGGTCCGCGATCCGTTTTTATTCTTTATAAATTGCAGGAAACGAGTCAAAATTGTTGCAAAGACCTACAGGTCTCTTATGAGGAACAAATAAACATAACAAGGCTTATAAAAACAACCAAAAGATGGAAAATGCCCATGAGGGTCACAAGGAGATCAACATTCCACAATTAAACTAGAATTCTCCTTCCTAGTTCAAATTTATCTACATAAACCATACATTTAGGCACATGATTAACATCATCACAATCCTACAATCATCACATTTAGGCCGACTCAACTCTCGAGGATATATCTCCTAGTTTGTCAGCGGTAGACATTGTAATAGGCTTGAAGCCACACATTTGAACTTCCACTACTCATATCACATATAATGGTGTTTTTCAATGCATACAACATTCATATAGATGATTATATAGGTGTGTCCTTACATAGAGAACATTCGTGTAATACTACAACAACGAGCAACACATTCATTAGAATATCACTATTCAAATCACAATAGGCCATGAATCAATCATATGGTGAATACAATACCCATTTAACAGTTAACATGAACTTGATAACTAGGAATACATTTGCAAAAACTTATCCTAGATAAAAACTAGGGCTGATAATTGAGTTTGGGACTACAACTCCACCCAACTGTAGACAACTACAGCTAAACCTTACTTGCAACTATCACCCCTGACCTGGATTCCAAAGCTTGAGGTGGGGTGCTTTTCGCTGCTTTCAGCGAACCAACCTTGCTAATATAGGATGTCATAAGGCCATTGTTGCCTTCATCCAACAGCTAAGCTCATTATGTCTAACGTAGTTTAGGCATACCTATTAACTACCACCATGATG
Source organism: Pinus albicaulis (assembly GCA_034641835.2). Lineage (NCBI taxonomy): Eukaryota > Viridiplantae > Streptophyta > Pinopsida > Pinales > Pinaceae > Pinus > Pinus albicaulis. The sequence goes on from MU968389.1 coordinate 9,797,909, forward strand.
ACACTCTTTCCTTCGGACTTAGGTAAACCTATGATAAAATCCATTGAAACCTCCTCCCAACATTGAATTGGAATGGGTAAAGTTTGTAGCAGAAACGAGGTCTTAATTGTCTCAAATTTATTTTGTTGGCAAACTAAACATTCTGCCACAAACTTTTGAATATCAAATTTAAGGCCATCCCAAAAAAAATATTTCTTCACCCTGTGGTAAGTTTTAAAAATCCTGATTGTCCTCCTACGGGAGACGTGTGCAATTCCAAAAGAATATTTTGTTTTAGTTGGGAATTCTTACAAAGGTCTAAGTGATATTTGTACCATAAGGAATCATTTTTCCAACTAAATGTACATATGTACTGGGACCTTGCTACAACTTTGGAACGAGCATCCACACTTCTTTGTCATTATTCCATTCCTCCCTTGCTTCGATTATCCAATTTGGTTGGATAATAGAAATGGCACAAATCAATTCTTCCACCTCCTCATCCTTTCTTGAGATTGCATCTGCAACATCATTTAGCTTGCCTTTTTTGTAGATGATTTCCAAGTCATAACCCAACATCTTTGTGACCCAATTTTGCTGCTCTTCTGAAGATAGTCTTTGTTCCAAAAAGTATTTAAGGCTATCATGATCAATTTTTACCTTGAAGTGTTTTCCCATTAGGTAAGGTTGCCATTTCTTTAGTGCATGTAGTATTGCCAACATTTCCTTCTCATAAATAGCTTTCTGTAAATACTTTCCTTTGATTGGATGACTTTCAAAAGCAATGGGTCTTCCTTATTGCATTAAAACAACACCAATTCCATTTCCTGAGGCATCACATTCCACAATAAAGGTTTTTTTGAACTCTGGCGTAGCTAAGACTGGTGCTAGTCACATTGCCTCTTTAAGATGTTCAAAGGCTTTAACTGCTTCAGGCGTCCATGAAAATGCACATTTATTCAATAATGTTGTTAGATGTACTGCAATTCTCCCATAATTCTTAAAAAAATTGCAATAATGCCCTGTTAACCAGAGAAATCCTCGCAACTGCTTTATGGTCGTTGGGACTTTCCATTCCTTAATGTCTTTAATTTTGTTAGGGTCTACCTTAACACCCTCCTGAGATACAATGTGATCCAGATATTCCACCTCTTCTACTCAAAAGAAACATTTGGAGGTTTTTGCATATAATTGTTTCTCCTCCAATATTTTGAGCACCTTGTTAACATGTTGAACATGATCCTTCCAAGACCTACTATAGATTAGTATATCATCAAAAAATACTAACAAAAATTTTCTAAACAAGGGTTTAAAAATTGAATTCATCAACCCTTGAAATGTAGAAGGTGAATTGGTAAGGCCAAAATGCATGACCAAAAATTCATAATGACCCTCGATGAGTTTGAAATGTTGTTTTTGTAATATCTTCAGTTTTCACTCTAATTTGATGATATCCTGAACGAAGATCCAACTTGGTAAAATAAATTTATCCATGTGATTCATCAATCACAGGAATGGGGAATTTATCTTCAATAGTGAGCTTATTGAGCTCCCTATAATTCAGACAATTGCGCCATGATCCATCCTTCTTGTGCACCAATACTACTGGAGCAGAGAAAGAACTTTGACTAGGTTGAAGTATAACAACCTCTAACATTTCAGCAATCATATGTTCAATTTCGCTCTTTTGGACACAAGGATATCTGTAAGGCTTGATGTTTGGAGGAACACTTCTTGGAATCAAATGAATAGCATGATCATGATCATAAATAGGTGGGAGTCCTTTGGGAGTTTCAAACACCTTGGAATGATTGTCCAAGGCTTTTTGGAGATATAGAGAAATAGATGATTTTGATGTTGGAACTTCTAGTGAGCATAATTGTGAAATTACGCCTTCTTGTTATTTCTTCAGAAGCTTTTTCATGACATTAGAGCTTATTATATTTCACGACTTCCCTGTGATACCCCGTAATTCAACTTCCTTTCCTTCCAAAAAAAAATTCAAGAAAAGTTCTTGAAAATTAAAAGCTAGCATCCCCAAAGATTGTAACCATTGTTCTCCTAGTACAACATCAACACCTCCCTTTGGAATGGAAAGCATTGGAATATTCAACACATATTCCCCCATGGTTATCTTGATATTATGTCATTTTCCAGAGCAATTTATAGTCCCTCCATTTGCAACCATCACTTAACACTCTAGTGATGGTTATAGGAAGAAATTCAATTCCTTGGCTACCTTACAATGAATAAAATTATGGCTACTACCTGAATCAATCAACACTATTACATTTTTCTTCTTGATATGTCCTTCTATCTTGAGAGTTTGAGGAGTGGTAATTCCTACCAATATATTACAAGATATGGTCAGACTCATTTCTCATTTCTCTAGGGTTCGTTCTTGGTGTATATCCTCTTCTTATGAAGTTTCTTGTTCATTTTATTCCTCCTCTTCACAATCTATGTAAAATAATTTCTTCTCAGCACACTTATGACCTTTAGTGTATTTTATATCACAATTGTAGATAAACCCTTTTGCTCTTTTTTCTTCCAATTGTTGTGGTTTCAACCTTGTAGGTTGTGGAAGTCTAGGAGTAGCAACACTTCCATCTTTATAGATGTGAGTGGTAGGCTTCCTTGTCGCCATAAATTTACTTTCAATTTTTCTTGCCAACCTGAATGCCTTCTCCAATGAATCAGGTTCCCAAAGGCAAACCTCATGTTGGATGTTATCCTTCAAAGTCCCTATGAAGACATCAATTTTGTGTTCCTCTGGAATATTAGTTACTCTCATATTCAATTTTTGGAAGTCCTCAATGTGCTCCACCATTGAACCCTTTTGTTTGAGATTTATCAATTGGCTAAATAAAGTGTTGCTCTTTGTATCCTCATAATGTGCTATCATTTCCTCCTGACAATTTCTTTGCGAGAGAAAAGTCATCAATACCATACAAATGTATTTTGTTCTAAATGTAAAGTTGCAATGCGTTCATTTTGTGTGTTTTTCACATTATGGAGATAAAAATATTGATCCATTTGTAGTATCCATGCTACGAGATCCTTGCCATCAAACTTCCTCATATCGATCTTTGGAATATGGTGGGTCTTCAATCCAACATTAGAGTTTATGAAATCATGATTAACATTTATTTTGTTCTCGTCATGAGTTTCATGTACTACCTTTTCGCCATTAGGAATCATTTCTTGTATCAACTTTGTCAAACCTTCCTTCAAACCTTCCATGTATACTTTTAGATCATTCTTCATGTCTTCCATGTTGTCTTTCATTTTTTCATCTATATTAGATTCAATGTCATCCATATTTTCTTCCATGCCATTCTTCAAACCATCCATCTTAGCTTCCATGTCTTTCTTCAAACCTTCCATATTAGCTTTCACGCCTTTCTTCAAACCATCCATCTTAGCTTGCACGCATTTCTTCAAAACTTCCGTTTCATTTTTTTTTCTCTTTGCGAGAGCGAAATTTGGTGCACTTGGTCTTGTAATTTTGATATATCATGTTGCACTTATTCCTCTTCATGAGCCATAGTAGAGCCTTCTGATGGATTAATGGGAGTTTAATTCATTTTAGGGGCCATTTTAGAACCCAATATTGATATATATGCTTCAATATGCCCTTGGAATCACTTCAAATTATTTTTTCAAACAAAATTTATGCAATTTGAAAACAAAATACACACATTTTTATTGCTTTTGAGAAGCTCGATATTGAAATTGATGTATATCTGGAATTTTGGATCCCCGAGATTTTATCTTCGGTCCTTTAGTATCCCTCTAATCTTCTTTCCAATGCCATGGGTCTGACCTTATTTGAATTTTTCAAGGCAAAGTTATGCATAATCACCCGTAAAGACCTAATTATGGAAGAGTGAACTTGTGCGGCATGACACGTGTCATTGTTTCTTCCTTCGGCTCTAAAATTGATATAAAGTAAACTACAGTCCATCTGCTTTTGGCCACTTCTTATAGAATTCCAATATGATGCTCAAAGGGAGAGTTATGACTATTTTCCCAAGGTCACCTCTTTGAGATGAAATTTGGGAGCCTGCAAAAACCCTAACTTTCACAGATCATGTCTCCGAAAATATTGCGAACCAAGATCTGAATTTTTAACACGAAGTTCATCAGAATTTCTTTGCAAATGGGCGTTTTTTAAACTTCTAAACCTGCGTAAATTTTTTTTTATAGCGAAAATACCACGATGGCCTGCTTCAAAGCTTTGATACCAAATGTTATGAAACCAACTCCCAAAATAGAAGAAAAGAGAGATCAACACCTTAGAAATAAGCCAATTCAAGGGGGAAACCTCCTTTAGATTACATAAATGAAAAATTCTTGGATGATTTAAATGACAAAATCTCCTTTCTATATATAGGAGTCCATGGGGTCACAATATAATCCTATCTGACCTAACAATAATAATGTAAGGGCACAACAATAACAATAATGGGGTTTTATGGGGCATAATAATAACAATATGGGGACTATGCAGTACAACAATAACAATAAGGGGGCTGCACTAACAACAATAAGAGACTACACTAGTAATATAGGGACGTAACATGTATTGGTAAATCGAATCATGGAATAGTTGATTGAAATTGAGTCGTATGGAGGTCTTTGAATTTCGGTGTTTGTGGGTTCTTTGTCTCAACCCTTAGTCATATGGTGTGGTATGGAGCCATAACTGAGAGCTACCTGAAAAAATCTTAAGCCTAAGGATTTTAGGATATTAGGTTGTTGACTATTTACAGTCCTCCAAGAAGCGACCAGAGTGATTCCTTTATATTAATAGACCCAACATGTCTATTAATTGACATGTAACGTCCAATTTATTGAAGGCAGGGAGGGGGGTGGCAAGGGGTTATTTGACTATCATCTATTAGAATATTGGCATATTGGGAACCAAGAAGCCCATATCAAATACTAAGATATTAAATTATCGACTTGTAGTCTATCCACATGTTGGGCCAACTAATTACAGAATTGGTGTATGTTCTTATGGCCAGGTGATCGTTAACTTGGTATATGGAATGAAAATTGAAAATAATTCAACTCTATCAACTGACGACCCATTATCGAGTCAAGTGAAAATGAAAGCATATGAGTTAATAGGTACAATATTTTCGCCAAGGATTCAGCGGCTCAACATGCTAGGAAATTACTGAGAGGGGGGGGGGGGGGGGTGAATCAGTAATTGTGTCCTTTTAACAATGACCAATTTAAAAAAAAAATTAACTCTTTTAAAAATTAACAGAGTTATATAAGTATTAAAAAAAACCACGAATTCAAAGGAAAACACACAAGAAACACATGTAGACCCCAATTATAAATGGAAACCCATAAAGGGAGAAAGCCACAAATTTTTGTTGTGATGTAAAGGAAAACACCCACTCCCTATTTTACATCTGTTTTTGTAGGCTTCTATCTACTGAAGGCTTCAACCTTGATTTTCTTCTACAAGCTACAACTTGCTAGGAGCACCCTCTACCTCTTCTTACAAGCTCCAACTTGTTCGTTTTTGGGATACTACCTGAAAGGAGACACAAATCCCCTTATACATGAATATTTTATTTTGTTGGCTTACCTGGTCTTTAATTTTGAATTCTTCCTTCTCTTTGTCTCTTTTTTGTACTTTGTCTCTACTCCTTTACAATTACTTATGTTCTCTACTCCTCTATCTCAAGTTAGCTTCTCTTATGCTTCTCTTCCTCACGTCTTCCTATATTTCTCTCTTTTCCAAACAATGCATGAACTAGGTTTCTCATGAAATAAATTAATTAGCTAGTTGTTTTGCCTTCCAAAAATTCAATTTTATATAACTAGTTGCATATTTGTATTATAATGCAAGGATTTGGAATGAAAAAGGTGGTCCACCCATTTGTTTCAAACTTGGAATCAATATTTGCACAAATAAATGCTTAGTAAGGGAATGAAAACTATTTCAAATGTTTGTTTGTATTCCAAATGCATAGCACGAAAATTAATAGTATTTAGCCTTTGGAGTGATGGATATGAATTTTACATTAATGATTTTCATGCTATGAAAAGCGTCTTCTCCTATTCGAATATACACACAAAATTATGTCGATGTAATTTCAAAACTCCTCCTCCAATGTAAATTTGGAAGCCATAGTCAATACCAAAATTCCCACTGGAATAAAGCAATATAGTCCACGGCAAGATCAATATGCTTTCATAAAAGATACAATCACCATACACTACAAATTATGCTCCAAGTTATATTTCATATACATGGATAGTGTTCTCTCTTCCATCCCTATTCTATGACTAAACACATTTTCAGTTCAATTACCCAGCTCAAAATTTCAGCTACGAAAAAGTTGTACAAGTCCACCTAAGAAATTCAATGATACCAGCTTCCTGCATTTGTCTATTAATAAAATTCCCACATGAGATAAATTATGGGCACCACACGAGTCCAAGACTTTTAACTTCCTAAGATGTGAGATGTCTTTATAGGATTTATTAGTAAAACTTGCATCAACGTACCGATTTGAATATTTTGTGCTTTCACAACTCTTTAAAATCAATGTCACCCCATCGTCTATTAGCTTCACACACATTTAAATAGATAGAAAAATACTTTAGTTTGGAACATGCAATAGCCTCTACTCCACTATCAGTGACTTTTTAGCAATCATTTAAATTGATATGCTCTAATCTCTGGAGTAACATGCACTTAAGAGACATGAGTTTTCAATATATTGAGAAAATTCAATGATTATCTACTCGACATTCTCCTTCCTTAGCTAGTGGTTTTACTGAACACACTTGTAAGCTCTAAGATTCAAAATATTTTCTTTGATAACTATGAGAATAATTTTTTGAAATATGTAACTATGTTCGGTCTTCATAATGACATATGTAATCATGATTTTATGTATTTTATTTAATAAGAAAATTAAATTTGTTATTATTTTCTTGAGGCATGGGTTTTATGATCAAGAGGAATTTATTTTATAGGTCAAGCTCCCATTGAGAGATTCTATGAAATATGTGTCATGTCATGTATGAAAGACCCATTTGGGGCATGTTACATATTGTAAATAAATTTATTTGAGTCAATGTTAGAGTCAAAATACCCTCTAATACCTTGTCCAAGAGCTACAACCAAGTCGGCCTTAAAAAGGAGCAATCACCCTACACAAGATGACATGTCATCCTAGGATGATGTCGAGTCATCCTTTTTTCATGGGAGAGGAGCCTATATATATGAGAGGACTCAACCTTATTCAAGGAGCAAGAAAGAAAGAATTCAAGTCAAGAAAAGAAGTATGAATAAGCAAGGAAGAAATCCTCTTGAGTAGTGAAGGGAAGAAGAAGAGTGAAGTTTTCAAAGACAGTTTATGGGTCATTTCTCTCACAGATGTTACTACAGATACGTTTTTAGTAGACCTTAAAGAAGCTGAGATAAATTTCAGGAAATAAGTATTCTTGATTTTCTAATTCACAAGAAGAAGTGTCTAGGTCAAGCAAAGGATAGAAGCCTCACCAATCTACCCCAATCAGCGCACATGTGCGGGATTTTTGTGATTTCCGGCATGCCGAAATTGCAAGCCTCTAATAAGAGGTTGAAAGTTGAAAATAAGTTAAAATGAGTGGTGTAGAAGTCAGTTTGACCAATTTTGACTTAGAAATAAGAATATTTTTTCAAGTAGGAATTGTGACTTGGTTTTTAAGAGGTTATTGGTCAAGGTTTTAGGTCTTGGAATTCGTCAGTTGAAGATTCTATAAGAAGAATACCTATGTGGGTTTTCCTCTCAATATTGGAGATGTTTTTGCCCTCGATGATCACCTATATATTGTGCCATTTGTCTCATTGTTATTTATGTTTTGATGGTTGTTTGATGAAGAGAACACAATATTAATCAAGCTAAAGAAGAACCTGATTAAGAAAAGTAAGAAGTATTCACAACCAGTTAATCATTTAAAAGAGAAATCACCTACACTTGTTTCCCCTATATTTTTCAACATGGCATCAGAGCTAAGGTAAAAAGACAAGGATTAAAGGAAAGGAAACTTAGTAAATGACACTCAAGGATTGAAGCACTGAAAGAAGGATAATACATCAAGAGCATTGAATCGTAAAGATGAGATACTCAAGGGTCGAGTTCAAGAACATCTCCAAGCAAACTTGATCAAATTCTAGGCTCAACTCCTTACTAGATCTATTATAAACACAATGAAGAAGTATAACCTTCAAAACCTTTTAAAAGATAAATAAACTACAAGGTGAATCAAAAGACTAAGCAATATTCCATAAAGGCTTGCATACATATAGGGCATGATTTCACCTACGAAAATAATGAGTTACAGTTAGATCAAGTAGCTACAAAAAGGATAAGAGAAGCATCGATAATCAAGCCAATATCTAGAAGGGAGATTTTTTTTCCAAGTGAATAAAAATAGAGTCAATCCTTACCATATTCCTGTCACACATACGAGCTACGGTGGTAGAAGAAAGGGTCGAAAATCACAATCAATTTGTTGGAGGGAAGGTCAAAGTTGTAGGAAGAAATCTTGAAGTCTACCATTAAGATCCTTTGAAAGAAGAATTAATTTCAAAGTAAAGAAAAAATTTGGATGTTTTCACCACTTCATGAAGTCAAACCTATAGTAACATTCTACGGATCTAAGATTCTGAGATCTCTCTTCTTTGTGATAGCATAGATATCATATTAAAGATGTGTCCTTGTGACATCACTACTCTAATCTACTTATAAGTTCAAATCTCATGGTGAAATAATTCATGTGGCACAAAATATGCAATCACCAATATCATATATATTCTATGAATTTTGAAATAACTAAGGAAGCAGACCTAAAGCAGTACAAGTCATTAATAAGATGTTTAAATTGTACCATCACTCGAGACACTGTTACACGTGTAGCTATCAATTATTCATGTAGACTTGTGAAGATGTGAAAACATTGATCCAAGGTCAGTAAAAAGGGCTTTGTGGAAATCATATACTTGAATGAAGTAAAAAATGGTTACAATGAATAATATCTCACATCAATGAATATGGCATCCAAAATTGCAAGTCATCACAACAAAGGTAAGTAACCATAAGGTATGTGTGGTATATTTTATGTTCCAGGGTTGAAAATATTATTCTAGGGTTGGTTAGAAATCTAGGGAAGGGATAAACCATAGCATGACATAAAGAGGGAATAGAATCTGATCTAGGGTATGAAATTTAGAAGCCCTGGGATGACCTCTTGATTGCATGAAAACCTAAAAAATCTTAGCATCGTGTTTTGGTATCATATACTTTTCTTGGGGTGTTTGTCAAAAATTATTACGGGTACAAGAAGTAAATATGGATGGGCTAAGACTTTGAAAACATGATGGAATAAGGAACTTATATAATTATGGATGTTTGGATCCCAACAAAGAGAAGGATGAAAAAGGGCTTCACCTTGACAGTAAAAAAGGAAAATCATTATGATGTGATGCATCGTTTAGGAGATGAAATCATTATTACATAGCATTGAAGTAAGAGCTCATGACATCAACATAATAATCTTGAAAAACAACTGAAGTAGAAGTCTATGACAATCACAATTAGAAGGAAGTAGCTCTTGCAAACCTCATAGGAAACATAAGTAGTGCTTACGGGTAAAAGAAAGTCATATAGTAGAGCTCATCATCCATCATTAAAAATGGAGAATTTGTAGGATGAGGATGAACAAGATCCTTTGTTGGAATCTTCATTAGAAGATTCACCTATTGGAAGAAGTAAGCGCCTCGCTGAAAATTCCACCTTGTGTGGGATTCAAGGGATGATGGTATGATGATAAAGAAATCAAGCATGTCAAGACGATTAAATAACTTTCAATAAAGATAGTTGTCAAAGTAAGTATGTATGACCAAAAGGAAGAAATGAGGTATCTATGCATGTATTTGATAAAAATTGAGTCATGTCATATAGTTGCTAAAAACATGGATAGATACTCTACCTCATGAGTATGATTAAATGAAATGGATCTCTTTTATTCAAAGAATGCATGAAGCCATGAGTCAAACAGAGTTTAGATGAAATCAATATAACATGTCCTCATATGGAATATGAGGTGGTTGACAAAGATGAAGGAACTATTATTGGAAGTTCCTGGGAAGCAATATGTGAATAAAGGAAAGAAGAGATCATTACAATTGTGGTCACATGAAAAAGGAATTCAACATATGATGACTAGTAGAATCGAATATGGTATCTCATGAAAATATATGAAGACTCTAATTTAGTCTAGAAAAGAAGGAGACCCTTGACATTGTATATCTTGGAAATGTGTCAATATGTATGCAGGATCTTGATGTGAAAACAAGCAGATGTCATGATGTAAGACCATCACAAAGGTAATGTTAATTTGATGTTAATTTTTTATTTTTAAACAATATCTGGATGGGCTAATATAGGGATATCTAAGGAAGAGTTGTAGATGTCACCTACAACTGTTACTCATGTGCTAGGATAAAATATCCTGAAGAAAACGTGATGTGGAGAAGGTAGTTGTATCAAGGAAAGTTAGATATGGACTAGTGGATCACTTTCCAATGAAAATGATGACATGACTGACATGATTCATACATGAAAGTTATGGATGTTCGATGCCCTATGAAGAAGTCCCAAAATATGAAGGATCCATAAAAAATAAGATAAAATTCATGACATCGAAAGAGGGATCCCTATGAGCAGTTGATTGTCACATGTTCTCCACCTAGAGTAGAAAGTTGTTGGAACAAAGTCCCTTGTTAAGAGGGAGCTTGGGTACATTCCTTTTATAGGAATGGGTACATTACTTCTATAGGAATGGGTACATTCCTTCATAGGAATAGGTATATCCTCCCTGATTAAGAGGGAGAGATAGACACATCATTCTTGTCTTCACTTGGAAAGAAAGAATGGAGGATTGGGTAAGCCTCTTGCATATGATACTATTTGAGGATGTGGTAGGTCATCCAAGAGAAGAGTAGTCATAGAGGACCGATATTATTTAAGGACTCGGATCCAAGATAATAATAGTTCTAGAAGTACATACCTTGAGAGAACCCAACTAAGGTATGTTCCTTGAGAGACAATGATGAAGGTGTCTATAAATCATTGGTCTCACCAACATTGTGCTTTGATCTAATGGATAGATAGAGTTTTTATTCAAGGCCTTGCTATGTAACACTTCTAGATGATATGATGCTAAACAGATGGGTTACCAATCCAACTCTTCTTACGAGGATTCTTTAGGTTGAGAATGCCCAAGTATCCTGTATGGATTATGAATACCTCCCTAGTTAAGAGGGAGCATTGAAATATGTAACTAGGTTTGGTATTCATAATGGCATATGTAATCATAATTTTATGTATTTGATGTAATAAGAAAAATAAATTTGTTATTTTTTTTTTGGGGCATGGGTTTTGTGCTCAAGAGGAATTTATTTTATAGGCCAAGCTCCAATTGAGAGCTTCTAGGGCTTATGTGTCATTGTCATGTCTGAAAGACCCATTTGGGGCATGTTACATATTGTAAAGAAATTTATTTGAGTCAATGTTGGAGTCAAAATACCCTTCAAGACCTTGTCCAAGTGCTATAAACAAGTCGGCCCTAAAAATGATCAATCATCCTACACAAGATGACATGTCAACCTAGGATGATGTCAAGTTGGCCTATTTTCATGGGTGAGGAGCCTATATATATGAGAGGACTTCGCCTCATTCAAGGAGAAAGAAATCAAGAATTCAAGTCAAGAAAATAAGTATGAATAAGCAAGAAAAAAATCCTCTTTAGCAACGAAGGGAAGAAGCAGAAGAGCGAAGTTTGCAAAGACATTTTATGGGTCATTTCTCTCACATATGTGACTGCAGCTAAGGTTTCTACAATACGGTTTTAGAAAACCTTGAAGAAGTTGAGATAAATTTCAGGAAATAAGTATCATTGCTAGTTTAATTCACAAGAAGAAGTGTCCAACTCAAGCAAAGGAGAGAAGCCTCACCAATCTACCCCAATCGACTCACACGTGCGAGATTTTTTTTTATGATTGCAGGAAGGTCGAAATTGCAGGCCTGTAATAAGAGGTTGAAAATTGAAGAGAAGTCGAAATCGGTTGTGTAGCAGTCAGTTTGACCAGTGTTGACTTAGAAAGAATAAAAAAATTTCAAGTAAGAATTGTGACTTGGTCTTGGAGAGGTATGATTGGTCAAGGGTCTAGGTCTTGGAATTCATCAATTGGAGATTCTATAAGAAGAATAATTTTGTGGGTTTTCCTGTCAAGGTTGGAGAGGATTTGGCCTTGGCTAATCGCCTATAAATTATGTCTTTTGTCTCATTTTTCTTTATGTTTTGATGGTTGTTTGATGAAGAGAACACAATATTAATAAAGCTAAAGAAGAACCTAATTAAGAAAAGTAAAAAAGTATTCACAAGAAGATAATCATTTAAAAGAGAAATCACCAACACTTTTTGCCCCTATATTTTTCAACGTCATTCTATTGTCTCCATTGGGAAAATTCAATGGAACACCATTGCATCAAGATTGGTTTTGGAATTTCATAAATATGCTTAAGCTAGGGTGACTTCCAACTTTGAATGCTTCTTGGTGATCCCAAAAGTCTATTTGTTTCTTCAACAAGATCTGATCTCACATCATTACATTTAGTCTGGAAATGGTAATTCTTCAATGAATCAAAAAAAATATTTCCTTTTTTCTATAGCCTCACATCTATTCTAAGCCCATCAAAAGAGAAACAACACTTGAAGAATGCTTTCTTTCACTACTTCGATATTTCATTTTTGTCGAATATCCATTAGAATGGTTGTGCTTGTGCATATCCTCTATATTTATTTTGAAAAAATGGAAGCATCTCCTCTATCATCGACTGATAGTTCTCCTTGTGTACAAGTGCAGAGAGAATTTCAAGCCTTCATTTATAATCTCGTACTATGCCATGATAATAATGGAATTACCCAGATTCAATTTTACAAACCAAAGTCAATTGATTATTAGAGCCTTCTTTGGACACAATACAAGGATTCCATGTTTGAATTTTCTACAAGAAATTGGCTTCCTAGATCTCAGGGATTATAAATCACAACCTCATTGGTGATTTTTTTATGGAAAAATGTTTTTGGAGCTCCCGAATATGATCCAAAGCATGTTGCTTTGAACTTTTGTGAGGTTATACAACAAAATTGACTTCATGCATTAGGTGTTCAATCATGTTGAATCAGTTTTAGGGTTGATTGTCTTCTCCATTACAATGTTTCAATGTCACTGAACTGGCTTGATAACTGAGACTCCCTCTCCTTTTCTCTATTTTTGAGCTCACCTTTATTGAGAACCTACATGTTGGGTGTGTGTTATATTCTTTCCATGAATAGTCGCACGGGATCCGGGGCAATGCCCTGGGAAAAACTTTTTGGGCCCTATTTTAGGTGGGCGGACCCGCCTATGGTTTTGTGCATGGGTTTGCACATGGTTTTGGGGCATGATGGTTTTAGGCCCCTGGTATTTTGTAGATATAGTTAAGGGAACTAAGGTTATGTTTTAATCCAGGGTTAATGGATTAGGGTTTATGAAAGCTTCAACATGTATATATATGTGTTGTAACACTAAAAGGAATATAATGAAAAATCAAGTTGGTAGTCCCAATTTGGGATCCAGTGGAAAAATCTCTGTGTATATATTTTTTATGCTTTATGCTCTCGCTATTGTTTATTTTCTATTTTTAAGAATTCTTTTGCAGATAATTTATGTACAGGGTTAAAACCTACATCTGGTATCAGAGTTTTTTCAGCTTCAAGGGGACGCCTTTGCTGCTGAGGGGTTTTTTGCTCGGGCCTGAGGTAGACCATGTTCAGTGGGAGATTTGCGGGATTGATTCTTGTGGTGAAAGAGGATGGCAAGAAGTGGAATGATAGAGATTGATAAATTTAATGGTCAGAGTTTTGAGTTGTTGAAGCTTAAGATGGAGGATCTGCTGGTGGATAAAAATCAGTGGATCGCGGTAGATCTGGGTACTATACCAACGACAATGTTAGATGAAGACTAGGCGAAATAGGATTGGAAGGAAAAGAGCACAATACAGTTGTGTATATGAGATTTGGTATTTTTTAATGTATTTGGGGAAGCTACGATGGAGACTTTGTGGGTCAAGTTAGGGACTTTGTACCAATCTAAGTCTCTGGTGAATAATTTTTTCCGAAAAAAGTTCTATAACATGAGGATGAAGGATGGAGACTCGATGAAAAAGCATCTGAATGCCTTCAATAATGTGGTAAATCAGTTGTCATATGTTGATATTAAAATATCAGATGAAGATAAGTGCATCAGTTTGTTGTGTTCTCTACCAGATTCGTGGGACAGTTTGGTTATTGTAATAGGTAGCAATACAACTACCTTGAATTTTGATGAAATTGTCTCAGCCTTGTTTCTGGAGGAAATGAGACGGAGAAATATGAAGGACCAGAATGGGGATGCTTTATCTGTATGAGGAAGGTACCATAACAGAGACAAAAATAAGTTTTCGAGTGGGATATTTAAATCTCTGGGAAAGCCTGTAAAGGTGTGCTGGAAATGCGGAAAGGAAGGGCACTTCAAAAAGGACTACAGATCTAAAGCTCCTGAGAAAAGAAATGGATATGATGATGCTCCTTCTGTAGATGTTACAATTAAATTTGGGCATCATCCCCCATGACCTGGTCAAACTGGACATCATCTGCAGGACCAATGAAATAGGGTCTATCATCCCCTTACATTTCAGTTGCTATATGCCCTAAGAGAAGAACAAATCATTCATGACTTATATTGTGAGATTTCCAAGGTTTGAAGTATATGCTATATCATTTATGAACTCACCAACGCTGCCTCTAAATGGACTAATTGTGTTTCATATGCAGCATCCTCCATTCAAGGGTGCACTGCAATGCACTTCCCGACATTCAAGGGTGTGTTGGTCACCTGGGAGCGGAATTATCATTATTCCGGGAATATCCACATGGCCAGTGCCTTCTAGAAGAGTCCATATGTGTCAAACTTTGACTATAAGTGTCCATCTAACACCTTTGAACTTGGAAACATGTCTTGCCTATTATTAGAAAGTCATTCATTGAGAAACTACCATCAGTTTCCCTATAAATTGAGCACATATCCTAGTGATAGGGAGGGAAGAAGTTTGGTAAAAAAATGTTGTTGGATTCTCATTTGAGAGAGTGAAAGTACTTATATGTTGCTGGTGTGATCTTGGATGTGATGAGGCTGGGCTGAAGCCAGAGCTGGTGACATCAAATCGATCATTGGTTGTAACCTCCCCCTTCTATTCTTTAATAAAGATTGATGTTCATTTTCCCATATATGTATCTATTTATGTTTCTATTTCTCATGCAATGGACTCTTGAATGATATATATGTTTCATGTTTAATCGATTTACGAAATTAAGATAAGTAGGCATATGTATATTGCAATTTGTTTGTTATTCTTTGTTTATGCTTGCAGGAAGAAATGTGGTGATTTGAGTTGGATTGAAGGCGACAAAAAAGCAACAGAAGGAGAAGAAGAAGTGCTTGGATCACAAGTAGGTTCTTCTATCATTCTTTGTGTCTATTTATGTTAGAGAAAGTGGTAGAAAATTCTTTCATCTGTTTTTCTAAGTGCGCAACACCACACTTAGGGAATTTGATTTATCCGCAGATCATAATTCTGCATAAAATATTGGCGACTCCACTGGGGAGTTTCCTATCATTCCTGATGTTTTTTCCTCTATTAATCCTCATTAGTAGCATATAATTTCAGCTATTATACTTTTGAATTAAATAATTGCATTAGAAGTGTCTTATGTAGCTGTCATTTTTAATCACTACTGCGCCCAACGCATTGTTGGTCAAGACACAGTGCACTGTCTCCCACTCAGGAGTGCATTGCAACACACTGTCTCTTCTTAGAGACTGTGTTTCCCCCTTAGCAAACAAAATTCCATTCAAATTTTTCATTTCCATCATTCTCAGCCATTTGTTTGTTGTGTTTTCAAGTGTCCGACACCTCTTAGAGACCATTGAATTTACCTGATTCTTCCTCCTTTGAAAAGTAAATTTGTTCAATGTCTCTTTATGTGTTTTTCTTTATCATTGGAAAATCAAATTCAAAGTATTTTATTTCTGCATTAGATCCATTTGTTTTCTTAAAGGAAATTGTCATTAAATTCTTCATTTCCTGTAGGAAAAATTGTAGTTCCATTCTTCGTTTTTCCTAAAAGAGAAATTGTTGTTAAATTCCTCATTTCTCAAAGAAGAAAACATTTGTTTTTGTTGATTTGATGCATATAGTTTCCTTTCTTGCGTTCACATTAAGGGAGATAAAAAGAAAAAACCTGCATGTGCATATAGTGAATTGTGTGTGTTGCATAGGAACAAGTTAGGAAATTTGCATTTTATTTTGTGCTCATTGTTGTTTGCTCTAAAATTGATTTCTCTTTCCCTTAATAGCTAGGATTTTCATTGAAAAGCTAAAATTGAAAAGTTTGCTTATCATTTTAGTTTGCATTTTTAGGAATTTCCATCACATCACGCAGTGAACCTCAAAAGGAATTTGTTTACACAAGATCAACTTAAAATTTACATCAATTTACCTAAGAAATCCTTGGAACCATAACGATAACATTTAGAAGGTCTAGGCTAGAGATGTGTTTCTATATCGTTAAACATAGCAGTTGTCGTTAACTTGTCTGCGATACATTATGAGTGTGATACCTCACTCCATGTACATAAGTATATCGGAGCTCGTCCACGTACCTTCGGGTATATCGGGCAGTGTTCTAGTACGAAATGTATACGGGGGTGCTCTCACTGTGCAGTTTCACATTAGACAATGCTAATACGGACTTGAGCCTCAACGCACCTTCGGGTATATTTGGGAGGACAACCTTAGGTTTCTATCCATCCATAGTGAACCGAGTCAGTCTCCTTGTAACTTGTGATACACCAAACACATCATTTGGGGAGATTTTCTGCCCGTACTTCTTGGTTCGCTAGGAGGTATTCTGCAGTTCACAATTACTTGGTAAATGTTTTTCCTAGAATTACCCCTTTTATTTTGTTTATTTTTTTTGGTCATAAAATAAATTATTCATCGTGGAAGAAGAACACCCATTTCCTCATCGTTCGCGTAAAATAGCATTGAAACCACCTTTACCATCGGAAGCCACTTCTGGTCGACGAAGGCGACATCGCTCTACTGAAACTAGTACTATCAGTACCTCTGGTGTGGCATCATCCTTACATATACCAGAGTCGATACAAGTTGGTTCTACAAATCCTGGTTCATTTAATGTTTTCGAGAAGGATTCCTCACAAATACCTGTGGTCACGATCCATCCAATCAGTGAGACCATACCTCCCAAACCCGATGTTGTTCAACTCGAATTTAATCCGGATCCTATCACTTTTTTGCCAGAACATCTGAATCTCAAAGTCGAACGACCGAAATTTGTTACATTATTGGTCACCCCACAATCTATTGTAGCCATTGAGTCTCCCATATCGCATAGTCAACATCCTGAAATATACTTTGGGCCTGACGATGAAATCCTTCCACCCAGTTTAATTTTGATTAAAGAAATACCACAAGACAAAACACCTTTAACTCCAACTCATTTTGGGGCGGAGCTTTACCTGTACGAGTTTTTTCCTCAATCACCTGCCTATGCTTTTGTTGATCCCGTGTCTATTAGATTTCGTGTAGATCCAATAGGGTATACATTTATTCGAATGACCATGCCTGAACCAAAATCTTCAGTTGGACCATCTATTCCAATTGCGACAACACCTGCTCTTGCTACCTCGTCGATGTTCACAACTTCAACAGAGTCACATTTATATGGTGGCCCTTCCTTCCCACCTGGTTACCAATATTTATTTGGAACCTTCTTTGGTGCATCCTCAAACCCATGGACTTCACCAATGTCATCATCTGGTATTCTAACTAGTAAATCAATATTGAGTATTGAACGACTTGATCCTTTATACACATCATCTATTTTGTTTATTTTTCCACCTATAGTTTGTAAATAAATAAAAAGTGATTAAATAGGGTCTAAAATCACTTAAATGAAATAAGACATCCACCTAGTAGCACAACATTGTAACTTAAGTGGGAGTCAAGGGGGGAACCAACACCACGTGGAGGAAGGGGCCTCTGTACACTCTAGAAGTTTCTCCAAGCTTTTGCGCAGATAAGGATGAGAATGTGGATAAGGATGAGGATGTGGAGGAGAGAGAGAGGCTACATTTGGTTTTGGAGGGAAACCAACACTATAAAATATGGAGGAGCCTCCTCATTTGGGATATGTTTTGGATACTTGGATATTTGGATTATTGATTATTGAGTGAGACATATTGTCTTCTCTTTGGCACGCTGGCTATTTAGCCCGTCTGCTGCACTGTTTAGTGCAACCGAGTGTCTCCGTGCGGAGATCTCACCCTTAGCCCCGGGGGACTTCGAGTGCCTGCTCGGGCAAGGTTATTTTCTTAGCATCATCCTCCAGGACAACATTATT
The DNA here is from genome assembly GCA_034641835.2 of Pinus albicaulis. Classification (NCBI taxonomy): domain Eukaryota; kingdom Viridiplantae; phylum Streptophyta; class Pinopsida; order Pinales; family Pinaceae; genus Pinus; species Pinus albicaulis. The sequence goes on from MU968389.1 coordinate 9,816,476, forward strand.
GCTGCAACAGCGTAATTCTGTGTTGTAAGGTGTTGCCGTGGTGATTTTACGACACCACCTCCTTCTCCTATTTTTCAGAGGGAGAGCCTTTCTTTCCTTTGACGGATCATATTGGGAGGCATTGGAGCTTATTTTCAGATCTTGGCATCAGGCCAAAGTGTTCTTCATGGTATACTACGCATTTCTTTCCCCAGATCTGCGTTATTGCTGAAGGAGCAACATTCCAGGGTTTTTGGCATCATTTTGGAGCTAGATTTCTGATTGAGGGTGATCCTTGGATTGGCCAACCAATCCAAGTATATTTCTGATCTGATACTGAAGTTTTGCTTCATAAATTCTAAATCATTCTGCAGATCTACTGCAGTAAAACTCAGATCTACTCCGGCATTTTCATGTATTGCTGAAATTCCCAAGGGGAAAGTAATAAAGAGCCCTTTGGGCATTTTGTCTCATTATAGATATCTGTTTTCATGTATTTATTAGTTGTAGATATGTAACATAATAAATATAAGCTTCAGCCACCTGGAGAAAATTCTGAATGGTTTCTGGATTATTTTCTTGTCTTGCAGCACCTCTATCTTGAGGGGTTTTCTATATAAAACTGCTGTTTAACCTTGCTGAAAGCCTATGCCTTGTACTCAAAATAATTCTATGATTATTCATAGTGCTTTAAATCACATACCTTTAGAAAATACGCCGCCCTTGCTTCAGTTAAATTCTGCATACTCAAAGTCTTGGGAAATCAGGGTTTCTATTGACTAGTCGGGAAGGAGGAATTGTTTAACTAAGAAAAACGCCTTTTTTTGAGCTGAAATTCGACATGGAAGTTTCTATTAACCTATTATAACATATTACAGAACCTTGACCCTTTATTTTACACATATTTCCTTATTCACTCATTTTAGGGCCAAAATCCTCACTTTTCCCCACCTTTTTTCCCTTAAAAGTTGAGTAAAGGTTTCTGCAGCTATTTATTTTGGTTTTTGAACATTTTCAGACATATTCTATGATATATGAAGCCATCATACCTGAAGAATGCGTTTTCCAGGCATGATCTACTGAAAAATCCATTTCCGGGATATTACAGTGGTATCAAAGCATAATTATGGCTCAGTCTGTGGAGCTAGTTATCTATGGAACATATGAGGATCTCACAACAGTGTGGTCATGTACCATTTGGAGATTATTTCCGAGAATGGAAGTCCATGGGGGAAGGCCTCAAAGCAATTTTTCCCTTCAAAGATTACTGTCAGCTCAGAGAGGAAGGAGTTTCTAGCATACAGAGTTCAGATTTGCAGCGTAATACTGGGAGATCACCTCTTCCCATGCATGAGGAATCCACTAGACCCTGTGATTCTAAGCCCAAGAAGACCGGAGTGGTGAAAAAGGATAGTTATTTCTTTTTCAGATCTAGAAAAGATACATCCACCTTTGAGGAGGTCAAGAAGAATGAAGAAAAAGAAGAGGAAGTACCATGCGCTTCCAATCGAGAAGAAGAGATCACATCACCTCTTGAGTAGGCTTGTGGAAACACTGTCACACTTGTGGAGGAGCAGCCACATGCATCGACAGTTGGGGTAGCCAACACTTTTGAGGATGGGACTCTTGTAGACCAAGGGTCAAATCTCATTGCTACTATAGAGCAGCCTGGTTGCACTGCGCTGTGCAACATGGAAACACTCAAGGAGGAATCGAACCATCATTCTCATGAGCCATTGTTGGATTGTACATTACATTGGAGGTTGGGGTTTGAAGCCTTGAAGATGGATGGTAGACATCTTGGAGTAAGAAATCCTTTCTCCCTTCAAGATGACACTTTCTCAATGAGCTCCTCTCGGCTCAAAGAGAAACTTCTACTTTCAGATCCAAGACCTCATTGGTTTTGGAAGACTATGGATGAGAGGGAGGTCTCAAGGAGAGATCTCATTGGAGATGCACTTCACACCATGAAATGCAATGCTTTCATTCCCTTCTCACAAGAGCAGATAGAAGATGGAGGACATCTTAGGATGGGTAACATCTCTCATGTTTGTGTTGGACATCCCTTGAGCCATACACATCATGATGGGAGGTTTTTGCCTACCACCTATTTGATTCTTGATAGGGTCTCATTGATCCTTGAGAATTTTACATTTCAAAACCATATGAAGTGCAAATTCAGAAATTTGATTTTGGAGGATGGTAACCCTCATTGGAGGAGTACTAGGATGAGGAGAAGAAGGAGGCATCCACAAGTGATTGAGTGGATGGGGTAGATGAGCAAGGAGCTAGTAGGCTACTTGCAGATCTATGATACCGGGCAGCAGGAGGCTTGGCTGCGCTGGTTACTCTTGAAAGAGTTTGGCCATCTCTTGGAAAACACTCTTCCTAAGAGTCGGAGGATGGAGGAAAGATGGCTGGATACTTGCATCATTGAGCAGCATAGAGTATGGATGCATGGTGTTGATATGATACTCATTATGTCTTCATCACATGAGTTGTATGATGGAAGTATGGGGAGGCAGCAAATTGTTTGGTTTCTTGGTTTGTTTCTGGGAGAGCAAGGGTAGATTTTCTCTCACACTTTGTATGATGTTGTAGGAAGAGGGGATGGCACTATCTCCTTGATCTTTGATGATGATGGAGAAGCACTTCCATCTTGGGGAGTATTCCACATTTGTTGCAGCATTATTAGAGGAGTCTTTGACAAGGAGCATGTCAAAGAACAGAGTCTTGTATTGACAGGAGCTTATTTGCATGAGCTCACAGCGTTGTCACCTTGGAGCAGAACATTATGGATGAAGTGTGCGCAGCAGAGATATGGTGGATCTATAACCCATAGGTCCCAAGATCACTTCATATTTGTTGCACAAAGAGGAGGTAATGATGATAGAGACATCTACGGCATATTCTTCTTGACTTGGGTTTCCAAGCATGAGGAGGATTATCTTCTTGCAGCACATGGTTCATTCTTCTTCATAGCATGCCAAAACACTATGAAGGAATCATGTATGGATCCATGTACCATCTTACTTCCAGGATATGGTGAGGGATTTTTTTATACATTCATTGATTTGCACACTCGTGCCATTCCTATGCAGTGCATTGCTTCACAAGAGGGAAAGCTTGTCATATTGCTCCATGAGTTTTATTGGGCCAATCTACGTGATGGAGGCAGCCATCTCTTTTGTGGCCTTGGGAAAATGTTTTATCACCACATGTATGTTCATTTGCTGCACTATATCATGTATCATATGAAGACATGCATGGTTAACATAAACATTTTTCCATGTACTCTTATCAAGCAGCAACTTGTAAAACTGCATTGTACTTGTTGGAGAAGCTGTTGGTACCTTCTTGCACCACATGAAACCTTCAACATTTCCTTCATTTTGCTATTGATCATGTCTCCATTTGCTGATATTGATCAGATTTTTATGGGAGGCTTGATTATGAGGGAGACACATGAGATGGATGTGTCTTTGAGTGGGAAGAATTCTCACAATTTCTGCACTACATGTTCTAATGGGAGCATGGGAGGAGGCATGGCCACCGCTACTACATATGCATTCTATCTTGAGGTGGGCCATGAGATTGATAGTCATCTATTGTACAACCATGGGCAAGTGTTTGATCTTATGATGATGTCATATTCAGCTGTTTACTATCCATTAGTAGATGTGATGGATCTTGTACATTGCTTGCCATGTGATTTTCTGAAGTTGCAGTGGATGAGACTACATTGTATCCTTGTGAGAGATTGTTTGCATCATGTATCATCATGTAAAACCTTCAGCAAACCTCTCATTCAGATGTTCCATGATGACCATGTCCTAGTCTTCATGGATGGTTTGTTTTGGGCCAACTTGTTCTTCATTGATGGAGGAACCTTCTCTGGAGGATTGTTCTTCACTTTGCCATTGGAGGGCAATGATATTGCAGCCCAGGATCAGCATACACTCTACACTTGTGATGAGTGGAGAGGAGGACAGCATGGGGTAAGACATGATGCTTACCAAGGTTAGATTTTCAGCCCACCTTCGTTACCGGAGCTGGAGGTGGAAGGAGATTTTCAGGAGTTACCTTGTTGGGAGGTGGCTCATCTTGTTTGGATGATTGCATGGGGTCCAGAAGGATTGTTGGATGGTTGGTACCAGGAGAGATCAATTTGGGATCCTGGAATTGAGAGATCCCTTCTTATCAGGATGGTGCAGAGTACAGGGGAGATTCAGTGGCGCATCTGGGACCCAGGCATATTCTGCAGTATCGGTGGAGAGTTGTTCAGGAAATTGCTTGAGGGAAAGCAACATTTTGCCGGGGGGGACTGTAATATTCCTAATTTGCGACAGCAAATTGGAATATTCTATTTTGTTTATTTTTCCACCTATAGTTTGTAAATAAATAAAATGTGATTAAATAGGGTCTAAACTCACTTAAATGAAATAAGACATCCACCTAGTAGCACAACGTTGTAACTTAAGTGGGAGTCAAGGGGGGACCCAACACCACGTGGAGGAAGGGGCCTCTGTACACTCTAGAAGTTTCTCCAAGCTTCTGCGCAGATAAGGATGAGAATGTGGATAAGGATGAGGATGTGGAGGGGAGAGAGAGGCTACATTTGGTTTTGGAGGGAAACCAACACTATTAAAGATGGAGGAGCCTCCTCATTTGGGATATGTTTTGGATAATTGGATATTTGGATTATTGATTATTGAGTGAGACATATTGTCTTCTCTTTGGCACGCTGGCTATTTAGCCCGTCTGCTGCACTGTTTAGTGCAACCGAGTGTCTCCGTGCGGAGATCTCACCCTTAGCCCCGGGGGACTTCGAGTGCCTGCTCGGGCAAGGATATTTTCTTAGCATCATCCTCCAGGACAACATTATTGCTGCAGCAGCGTAATTCTGTGTTGTAGGGTGTTGCCGTGGTGATTTTACGACACCACCTCCTTCTCCTATTTTTCAGAGGGAGAGCCTTTCTTTCCTTTGAGGGGGGGGGGGGGGGATCGGATGGGGGCCGGTATTTTCGGATCTTGGCATCGGACGAAGTTTTCTTCATGGTCTGCGCACGGTTCAGCTTTGGTCTGCGTTATTCTTTGAAGGAGCAACATTCCGGGGTTTTTGGCTCATTTTGGAGCTAATCTTCGATTGAGGGTGATCCTTGGATTGGCCAACCAATCCAAATATATTTCTGATCTGATACTAAGGTTTTGCTTCAGAAATTCTTATACATTACTATGAGATGCAATGATGCAACAACATTAAAACTCAGATCTACTCCGGCATTTTCATGTATTGCTGAAATTCCCAAGGGGAAAGTAATAAAGAGCCCTTTGGGCATTTTGTCTCATTATAGATCTATGTTTTCACGTAATTATCAGTTGTAGATCTGTAACATAATAAATATAAGCTTCATCCACCTGGAGAAAACGCTGAATGGTTTCTGGATTATTTTCTTGTCTTGCGGCACCTCTATCTTGAGGGGTTTTCTATATAAAACTGCTGTTTAACCTTGATGAAAGCCTATGCCTTGTACTCAAACTCATTCTCTGATTATTAATAGTTCTTTACATCACATACCTTCAGAAAATACGCTTCCCTTGCTTCAGTTAAATTCTGCATACTCAAAGTCTTGGGAAATCAGGGTTTCTATTGACTAGTCGGGAAGGAGGAATTTTTTAACTAAGAAAAACGCCTTTTTTTGAGCTGAAATTCGACATGGAAGTTTATATTAACCTATTATAACATATTCCAAAACCTTGACCCGTCATTTTGCGCATATTTCCTTATTCACTCATTTTAGGGCCAAAATCCTCACTTTTCCCCACCTTTTTGCCCTTAAAAGTTGAGTAAAGGTTTCTGCTGCTATTTATTTTGGTTACTGAAAATTTTCAGACATATTATATGATATCTGAAGCCATCATACCTGAAGAATGCGTTTTCCAGGCATGATCTCTTTGAAAAATCCATTTCCGGGATATTACATCATCAGGGCAATATCAAGCTGGTTCATCTAGGTATATTCCACCCAACACAATTTCAAATGGACTCCCTGCATTTGGAGAGAAATATTTTCCATCTTATTATGCTCCTCATCTTTGGGGGGAAACCTATGGTCACCTATATTGACGATACTTCATCGTTATTTGGTCATCCTAATGTAGAATGAATGTTTATCGGTGGCGACCCACTCTACCCATCCAACCACAAATGGTTGTCCACTCGCATCAACCATTTCAACTTTGTTGCACCCACTTCAACTCCACTTTTTAATACATCCTTACCCCTGTTACAAGCTCAAAACTTTTGTGCACTGGAACCATCTCAAGCGGAGTCCTTCCACCCAATACCCTCAAGTATTGGGCCCTCGAACTCCAACTCCTTTGGTGGTTTAAAATAGCCACACTATATCAGGAATCATTTATTCGCAAGTTGTATTACCATATTATGGGATGTTACGTGCCATGACCAGTTATAAACTATCCCCCAGCTGAATACAATCTATCCTAGTTTGGGTTATAATATTGGTGGACGGACCCCTTGGCGACCACAAGCACAAATTCCACAACCTTCATTTCAACAAGTAGCGTACCCAGGGTTTTGGTCAACGAGAATCCTCAAGCATTTGCTTTTCAAAACAACCCCTATTCGGAGTTACCAACACTAGATTCCTTATGATGGTGCTCAAGGCCTATCTCCCAAGCAATTCCATCATACCACAGCTATGCTCGACCCAGACTTAATCGACGGGTTTCCCTTTGTTGCAACTTTAGAGTTATCGGATTTAAACCATCTCATCAATGATTTAATCAATTACGCCCCTTGGTGGCTAGTGATACCTCATAAATTACCCTAAGATATTCCTAAGTTCAATGGAAACCACTAGGGAAGACTCGTCAACGCATGTTATGAAGGTAAATCCTCTTTGCGGACAGAGACAATCCCTCTAGCCCTAGGGTGGGTCTAGTAATAAAAGGACATGCTAAAGTGTTTCTTCCTAGTTAATGAATGAACAAAAGACACGGTAGATTGACCTACCTTGAATCTAACACTGTCGATGTTGCGAAAAGAGTAGTGGTCTCTCGCTCCTTGCCTTGACAAGTCACGATCCGTTTGCTATCACGCTCAAATACCTATACATAAGAAAAAGAACAAGAACAACATATAGTAGCGTAGTTTCATTCACAACTATTATCCAATCAAATAGGGCTAAACATATCGTATCAAATAAACATCATAACACACTAGTGGAACCAAACAATAGTCGTGTATATTAATGAGTGAGAAGGAAGAGTACAATTGATGCTTTGACGTCGTGATCTCCTCTAGCGAGGGTTCGGACGAAACACGTCTCAACTATCGGGCAAGGAATTCGGACTCAAGCTCTCCTGGAAGTCATCGACTCGAGCTCTCTCAACACAATCTTTCTTACTCTATCTCCTCTAGCGACTTAGCTATAGTATAATTCTCTAGTTCGGCTATTCGGCTATTTTTCTATAATGTGTTCAACTAGCTTCTACCAAAGGAGATAGTTTCTTCTATAGAGGGAAAAGAGGAGGTTAGGATCCCTAAAAAGGTGGGAGGGATTCCTATCCTTTAGGAGAGTTCCAAGGAGGTGGAAACTACTAACTAAAGGAAGGAGTTTGTGGTTGTTTCGGTTCAACCACTCCCGATGACTCATCCCCGAGGTGGTTGAAATGGAACCTCCACCTCTATTTTAAAAAAAAATTCCCTAAAAAAACTTGGTGCAGGTGTCTAGCGGCATAGAGCACCAAGTGGCGTGAAGCTCAATGTTAAATTTCCGGGTCGACGCAAGGATGTAATAGGCTACTCACGCCAAGGCAAAAATAGGGATTTTCCCATCTCTGCTTAGGGAAATGTCAACAAGAAGAATGTTTCTTTCATCAAAAGGGATGCGAGGATGGTATTTTCAAAGCATGACACTACGTATTGGTCACAAAAACGACCCTCCAATGTGTGAGTTGGGGATTACGAGGACGGTGACAAAAATGCTTGTGTAATGAATGCCCCCTAAAGTATGAAGTCAGAGAGAGAGGGAGGGATGAAATTCTTTATGAGACGTGTTCGAACCAAACACAGCTGTCGGAAGACTTACTATTACAAATACAAACGATATCTATAATACATGAATCATGTGGCATGGGCACAACCATCCATAATAGAGTATATAAAAAGCTGAGATCCAAGGTATGCACACAACCATCCATTAGGAAGGATCAATAAATAGAATCGGGTATGGTCGCAACCATGCAATCAAAAGAGTCATGCAATAAGTCATAATAATCCACAAAAATCTACAACCTGGATTTTATCGGACAAAATCTAGGGTCTCATGCTCCAGTCTCTACTAGAACAAGTAAAATTTCGAGCATGCGAATGTATGAGTTGAAGTCGAACATGCGGGAAAAATCAGTCGATTACTAGCCAATAATGAAAGTTGTTAACGGACGCGAGAGAAAACCACCAATGATGACGATGGCCCTCAAGGTACAAAAAGGTACAATATACGAAATTTGAAAAGTGATGCGACATCAAACATCTGCAGGAATCACTCGATCGAAGGCTAATGATGTGAACCTTGCGCAGAATGCAGAAAAAACACCTGCCATTGAGGCATGCAAGCTCCAAGGTACCAAAAGGGAGTCTCTAGATCAAATTTACTGAATAATGAGCTAAAGTCAACAAGAAGTGACCTAGTTGAAGGAGAGCCATAGTGTTTCCCACATCATCAACGCGAGACGAGAGGAACATGATGAAAGTGGATCGAGACCAACGAGGGATCGAGAGGAAGGTTGACAAGCTGCAAAGGCAAACTTCTCTTGAACATATCAACAACATGACACTGTGGATTTGGCGGTATTTGACATCAAAGGATGCGAGGTCATGATGATGTGGAGAAGAGAATATGAGAGGTCAAAAGAGATTACGCAAACCCATGGAGGAAAAAATGGCGAAATGAGATGTCCCCAACCACGACACGAATGCGGAGCCAAAGTGCCATGTTCAAGAGAGACTATCTTTCGACATATAACTAAAAAATTGGTTCCATTTTTCCCCCACCATTTACGTAAGTACCCCAATTATTTTTTTAAAACAAGCTTGAAGGGGATAGCATATGCTTGTATTGTAAGTTTGTCCTTCGCACAAATCCAACCTAGTACATTTTACGAGCCCTAGGAAGGAGGAACTCAGAAGTGACGTCATGGTGATGAAGTCCAGATGTCATCGGGGTTTAACGAGTCGACGAAAGGGAGAACTCGACATCTTTTCATGTTTAGAGAGTTTGAAAAAGAAGGTAGAAAAGAAAACTCCAACGAGTCCCTTTTTGTAGGTAGTCCTGCAGATCCGAAAAAGGTAGAAAAGCATGTCTGCGAGAACTTCTTAGTCGCGATAGGCTAAGGTATTCATTTTCTCTTAAATAATCTATCCCAACCCAAAAAGAGGTTAAACGTATACTTGGGTAGATATCGTTTCACATCCATTTAACGAGTTCAAAACGACGAGAATCTCGACAATCTTTTCAATTTTTAGAGAGTCGGAAAAAGAGGCTGAAAGGTGACTCAGGTAGTGAATTTTTTTGTGTTTTTATCGAGTCCAAACAAAGGTATAAAATATAACTCGTTACTTCATCATTGTCGCATGAAAACCTCGTTCTTTGCCTGAGAGACATGTGTAAAACCTATTTTTCGAAAGTAATATAATAAAATAATCGAAAAAACATGCCTTAAAACCTAATTGGGGTTGTGAAAAAAGTTATAAAATGCCAAAAATGGTAAAAATGATTTCTTTTCACTTTTTACCTCTTTGTGGAGCAATAGTTACCCATTTCTTGTGAAATCTTGTGGTGCCGAAGTAGTGGCCAATCCGAGTAGATCGTTCGCAAATATGTAAACTCCGGGTAAGAGCTAGAGATCCCTCTTGTCATTTTAAACTATTTATTGCATCTGAAATTTTCAATTTCAAATTTTGGGAGGAGGAAATGTAAAAATTAGGTTGCGCGGTTGGCGCGAGTTTCGAACACGAGAGTCGCACCATGCTCGGTTTTTTTAACACTAGGGCAGCGCCAGCAGCGCAAGCAATTATAGCGAAAAATAGCATAAAATACCCCAATTGTTTACAGATTTAAGGGTCAAAATTGACTAATACCACTCATGTATGTGTGTTTGTGGGTAGAAAGAGGCAAAATGGTCATTGAATGGAAAGAACGGGAACATAGTGAAGAAGATGAGCTAGCCATGGAAAATGAGGGAGTTATGGAAGCCCTCAGAAATTGTGGTTTGAAAAAAATCTTCCTAACACCATGTCTCCTAGCCCAACCAAATTAATACAATCTCACGATCGAGTATATGGGATGAAAATCAAGAGAATTTCATCCTTTGGGATCGAGAACTTGAGATTGATGTCTCGGAGCGTGTACTTCATCACGGGATTATCGCGGAGAGGTGTAGCACCACTCCTAATCGGTACCGGCTCTACATGGAAACATGACCATGGTAATAGAGAGGGTATGTCGAGGAGCATGGAAGGGTTCGGGTAGTGGGAAAGTTGATATACAAACTATCCCCGAGATTTGACACTACACGTGATACTGCATACCATCACATGAGTCTAGGGGATCACAAGCACGCATGAAGCAAAAAAGACACGAGTTTCTTCTTGTTATAGAATGCATGGCACGACCATCTACAACTAGGTAGAGTCGTGACCATAAACATGAAGCGCCAACTAACCAAATGCAGAAGACCAAAGCGAAAACAATTTTGTTATGGATCTATTCTTGTATCGATTCTTCTTGGAATGATTACAGATTTCCAGCGACGGAGGTCATAGTTCCAACACCACCGATGAGAGAACCATGGATGGCTCGATGGGAAGCTTTGATGCCAAGGGTAGGGGCGGCCAACATATGTCCTAGAGGCGGAATTGTTTGATTCAGCTTCAGTGACAACCGATTTTCATGGAGGAATGGCCCTACTACGGCACAAATTTCACGGATGATCTGGACCTCCCACTCCCGGAGGGAGAAGATTGGGATGAAGATTTGGGTGAGACTCATTTTTTAAAGTTTTATGAGTTTTATGAGTTTTTTTATTTATTTATGCATGTTACGACATTTAATCCATGTAAATGCAGATTTTTACTCGGGAGATACCCTACAGGGTATGTCATCGATCAGCGAGGCGGATCCCTCACGATTTCGACCCTCGAAAGGTGAGGGCGACGAGGAAGATGAGATAGTTCACAATATGGAGGAGTATCACACGAGGAGGTCCGGATTATGCACGTTTTTGATGATGTTCCTCACACCTACCGAGAGACAAATCGTAAGCGGTGCCCGATGAATTCATATGCTTGCTAAGGTGGCTAGTACGAGTCGTGACATGTTATCATGAGCATCATGCTAATTAGACACTCTAGGTTTATTTTATCTCGCATATTTTGCGAGACATGATTTCTTGGATTATAACGAAACATACATATATTTTTTTGACGTTATGATGCACACGGTTGCAAACATGCGATATATATATATATATATATATATATATATATATATACATCTATTTCCTTACATGGATCTTTTACATATGATGATGTTCTTAAAAATTATGCAAATGTCTATCTAATACAATGTTAGCCACTGTATGTGTTCATTCGTATAGGAATATGTTGATATGTAATAAAATCAAAATGTATTTCCAACAAATGAATACGTAAATACAATCTCAGAATGTGTGGGATTTCTAACTGAAATAATGATTATTGAGTTGCAAAACAACAAGTTGTGAATCTATATTTACAAGCAACACGTGTATGACGAGGTTGATTGTCTCAGTTAATAGTTCAAAGATAGCGCTATATTCAACGACATTGTTTGTAGTTAGCCCTAGACAAATACCTTGCGAATCTGTCAACTCACTGTGAGGATCATTTATTACCCAGGCACTCGAAGATAAATTCACAGTACTTTGCCAAAGAAGACACCATCATCGTGAAACCAACATAAGGGGTAATAGACATCTACACAATAAGCAAGAGCCTAATAAACGGAAAGCAGCTCACAAAGCACACCAAACCTAAAAACATGTACAAAAATGAAAACAACACCTATGTTCACCTATTATGCATGAATGACTCACGCATAATATTTTTTGAGATACAACCCATTTATGGGTTGTTCGAGAGGATGACCTTCGTAGTCAATTAGCTCATAGGCCCCATTACTGCAACACACATTTGATGATGTAGGGTCCATGCCACATAGAGTTGAAGTTTCCCTACTGACTTATCACGAGCTTGGTCATACTGGGAGGACGAGATGTCCTTCAACGAAAGAATGAGGGCGGGCGATCAAAGTGAGCTTTGACCCGCTTTTTCTATGCTTCGATAACGAGAGCGGCTAGCGGCGAGGGTTTCATCAGTCTTTCTAAATAAAGGAGACGCTCTTCTTCGGCGAAGTATTCGGTAGAAAATTAATTCAACAACAAAATTGAGCGAAGGTATTTCACATTCAATCTGGAGAGTAGCTTCTGAGCCATAAACCAATTGAAAAGGAGTAAACCCGAGTTGCGTTATTCATGAGGTTCGAGTATGCCCAAAGGCTGAAAAATAACATGAGATGCCAATTTGTTGTGGATCCCAATCGTACGTTGACGCATTGTGACAAGAACTTTGTTCATGACTTCAACACGGCCATTGGCTTGAGGATAGTACGGTGTTGAGCTATCGTGACGCTAAACCCAACTTAGAAGTCAACTCCGCCACCATATAATGTACGAAAATGGGAACCATGATCGGTAATCATGTGAGGGACACAAAAATAGCAATAATATGATTGAATATGAATTGGGCAGTCTGTCTTATCGTCGACAAAAAGTGTAAGCATTGCTTTGGCCCATTTGGTGGCTACGTTAATATAAGCATGCCCCCAGACCAGAGTGAGGGTTTCACACGTCATAAAATCAACGCCCCATTTCAAAAAGGGACTAATGGTAATGACAAGATGAAGAGGGAACATGTGTAGCGCACGCAACTTGCATTGATAAATTTGGCAATCATGGCATTTATGAGCTGCTGAGAATACAGATCTACGAAAATGGAAAGCCAAAAATAATCAGCCACGAATAATTTTCTGTGTAGTAGCATAGCTGAGACATGTGATCGCCACGGGCGCCACTGTGGCAATCATTCGAGCTTTCTCGGCTTCCTCGAGAGTCAAACATCGACGGAGTATGGAATTGGCTCAATACGATAGAGAGTGTATCCAACTATATGATAAGGTTGCGACTAATGGCGGATGCGTCGGCGGGCATCCTTCATCAGCGCTAGTATGAAAGATGAAGTTTTGGAGATAGATGATGATATCACTCGTACCCGAGGATCGAGGGTGCTAATCGAGAAAATTGAATCATCTGGAATGAAGTCCTCGAATGAGAAGGAGCGGAGTCGGAAGGGGAGAGAACAAAGTAAATCAACAAAGACCAATGATTTCTTAGATTTGGCGATAGTAAATTCCAAATCAAACTCTTGGAGGATAAACAATCCATTTTCGAGTATTTTCCCCCGAGAATTGTCGAGACAATATGTAGGGTCATGGGGTTGCATTAAAAAATCAGAATCACTTTGTACGCAAAAAGAATATAATGACGAAAACGTTGAACAACTTGAACAACGGCTCAATGCTAACTTCTCGATGTAAGCATAACGTGTTTCAATGTCGAGAAGGTTACAAGACAAGTAATAAATAACATGCTCATGTTTGCCATACATCATCATCTTGTACCAAAGCCATGGCAATCGTGTTGAAAGCGGCAGCCAAATAAAGGGAAAAAATCACGATTATAATGCTGGAGGGTGGAGGAGAGGAGCATTGACCAATAATGTTTTCAACACATCAAAATATTTTTGAGTGATCTCATCACAATAAAAAGGAACGCCCACTGCTTTAAAAATCGTGTGAATCCTTTAGCTACTTCGGCATAGTTAGGTATAGGCGTAGAAAATTAGCTTTCCCTTGTAAACTCACTAGCTGATGCAATGAGGAAGGAGAGGGAGATTAATAATAGCCTCGACCTTGAGAGGATCAAGCGAATTCGTCTTTGGAAACGATAAAACTTAATAGTCTACGGAATCGACGCGAGAAGACACACTTGTGCGGATTAAGTCGAATGTTATAGTGTCTACGACAAAGAAAAGAAAATCGATGAAGATGGTCGAGATGATCTCTGTCATGTAATTTGAATGAGCCGGGAAGGTCATCTAGATAAGGTTGAATGATGTGGCGAATATCATGAAAGGCATAAGACATTACGCACTTTGAAAGTGGCACTGAGCATTCTTCAAACCAAAAGGAAGCTTCTTATATGCAAAGGTACCCCAAGGACGGATAAAGACGAGTCTTGTGTTGATCACTCGGGAGAATATTGATCTGATTATAACAGAAAAACCATCCATCAGTGAAAAAATCTTGCTCTTGGCACGATTGTCAATGATTTGATCGATGAAGAAGTGGTATAGTGTATCCTTAGGAAAAAGCTCGATTGATATCACGATAGTCAACACGGGCATGAGATAGTACCGATGTTTCTTATCTACGGGAAAAATATTAGAGACCCATTCGTCGATAGGAATTGGATAAATGAAACCAGCTTTAAGAAGCTTTTCCACTTCGGCCTTAATGGCAGAAACTTTCCTAGGATGCATTGAACGAAGACGCTGACAAACGGAGTTTGAACCAGGGGTAAGTAGGAATTTCATGTACCATGATGCTAGGATCAATGCCGGGCATTTCTTCATAGGACCATGCAAATACATCACGAAATTCGTGAAAAAGGCTAGTATAGACTTGCACTTCATCAGAAGAACAAGTAACCCCAATATGGATGTTCTCAACTGATTCCTTGTTTAATGGAAATGTCGATAGGCATTGTGCGAGTAATGTTACTCAAGTTACCTTTCGAAAAAACCTCATGGACTTGAACAAGTGTTTGAAGTAGAGGAGAAGGAACTTGAGAGGAAAACGCTCAAGATAGGTAGACATGGCTCCGAGACTTGGTAGAAACGAGGAACGATGATGACCATAATCCCATGGTAGATCGTCGAGAGATGAGTTTCCACAATAGCCTCATTGAAGGAAACACTTCTTCCGAAAGGATCAGGTGAATCAAAATCACGAGACAAGGGGAGTTGAGAATAGATGTCAAGAGTTACGCTCGAAGGAGAAGAATCGAAAATCGAATCCGATGCGTACAATGAGTTCACAATAATCAATTTCAATCGGAATCAAAGGCATAGAATCGCCAAACGAATCAATCTGTTCGGAGAAGGGATAACCCGGGGTCATCAAGTCGAGACATCATATTGACACAAATCGACATTTGGTGGTGGAAGAGGAAAAACACCCATGAGGGCGAGGATCCTTGAAAAGGCCTGGCCCGAACACTCTCATAAGGAGTAGGAATCTTATCCACGTACTGAAACGTTGTTCTCGAGAAGAAGAAGTGAAAAAAGATACAATTGATCAATAGTAATAATATTTCCTTTGTGCGGAAAATTCAAAACACAAAAGAGAGTGGACGGAACGCACAACATGTCGTGAGTCCAATCGCTGACGAAAGGAGAAGATTATAATTGAGTTTTGCATCAACAAATTTTACCTTAACATTGACCATCTTCCCTTATAATGTGATCGGTAAACTAGCAAGAACACTAAGAGGTTTAGATCCTCTTCCATCAAATGCTTCAAGGGCATTGGGTGATGAAGTAGAAGCTGGAGAGACCAATGGCTTTCCAAAAAGTAGATGACATAACACAAGTATATGCACCCTCGTCCACGACGGCCCTGGTGAATATTCAAACCATTAATACCAACTCGAATGATAAGCACAATTTGGTGTGGGAGTCATGAGGATGAAATTCTCTAAATCCAAAGCGAGAAAAATAGTATCGACAGGATCAATCCCTCCTATCCTAGATAGCAAAAGCTTTCCATTACGAAGGACAACTGCGAAGTAATTCTACATGCGGACATTGTGGATGGCGCTGAGCCAAATCTTCGACAATGCGTAATCTCGAGCGGCACATGCATTGGGATTATACGAAGACTTATAGAGGACACATTTGGAAGGTGGTCGTACAATGGATTCATTGTTAGGCGGTTCAATCTCAAGAGGACCAAAAAATAGGAGGGGGAGGAGGACCATCAACGATCTCTTTCCCTCGTTGCCCGACGCGAACAGAATAATCTTTCGATCAAGTAGCAATAAACGGGTGCTCGAGAAATTGTTCATCATGAACACTTGCAAAACCCGGATGGAGCCAGAGGGACTGAGGATACTATGCCATATGAGTCTACTAAAGGAAGCATTATTTAAGAACGACCGGAGCTCCTTGGGTGCCATTGAGAAATCGACTCACTTCAAATCATCGAGGACGGTCGCTCGGTGAAGTTCTCATCATCAAAAATCAAACAAGGATACTTCAATTTACGTTGAGAACTATTAGCGAACGAGGTTTTTGGAGAATCTGTTTCGGGGTATCGGTTTTAGCCTTACCTTTACCCTTCTTCTTACCTTTGGAAGTGTTATCTATAGGATTGGCTTTGAGATAACATTCACTTACTGCGGTGTACCCGAAATTCGAATTTGAGTGAGGAGCTACATTATTGGAAGAAGTAAACTTCTTCTTCCGCAGTTAGATGAAGGAGACCTCGAGAAGTTTGCGATATGGAACCAATAATCCTGTTATCACCAAAATAGGACCCTAATAGGTCAGCTGATCATACTACCTCGTGTAACTATTTCAAACCAATATTTTAGGCAGGCTTAGCCTCTCAGCTACGAGAGGGCTCTCTCAACGGTTTATGATATTGATTAATGATGATATAGATGGCTAACTCTATCTTGGTTTCGTGTGTTTGTAGGTTGAAAGATGAAGGCTCGCTACCATTGGGCTATGGAGTCAACATCGGTAGAGATTCGGTAGCAAGGTTTTCGAGCATGGATGCCGAGGAAAATGGGGTTTTTAAACAAAGATAATTCACTCAAGAAACATAGGTCAACACAGTGATTCGCATTACTAAAGGAATTCGGAGCATAGGGTTATGAATTCGAGTAATGACTAATGGAATTTCTTTCTAGGTTTCAAGGTTAGTTTACTCACAAGATGCGGAAAAACACGAGTCATCCCATTACTAAAGGAAGTAAAAGCACATGATTGTGAATTACGAGTAATAGTAATAAGATCTACATAAGTAATTAAAGTATCATATAGATCGAGAAAACATTAAACCTCATCTAAACTCGAGTTTTCAGGAAAACCTCTCGACATTGTGGTTATCTTCCATAACATAAAGCGGCGAGTTTGGGCCAAAGTCTCCAACCCCTTGCTAATTCGACCTCTTGCTTCATATATAGCATTACAACCTTGTATTCTATGATCCACCATCATAGGAATTTGAATTCTATCCTTGACACCTATTATAACCGTAAAACAGGCTTATTAATTACAAAATGACAACTTGATTGTCTTTGAAGAGTCTAATTCAAGTAGGACTAAAACTCCTAAAAAATGTTTCAAAAAACCTTATCTAAAGAAATTTACTGCTTATTTTGACACCTGCAACCTCATGAGGTCGAATTTGAGTGATGCTTGCTCCAGACTTTGTTATGAACCCTGTTGTTCCATGACTTAGCACTTTCTAGAAACCAGGAAACAGTTTGATGAAATTTAGCCCTTACCTCCATGCTTGTCTTCCAACACTTTTGATGGAAATTTCAACCTTTTTAGACAAGTGACATGTGTTTTTCACTTCCATATAAACATGCCCTTCCACCTCGTACAAAAAATGAAGCCCTCGAAGGAGTATAAAGAGAGTTGATATAGGGTCAGCGTTATCTGAAAAATATCGATTTGTTTTCGTAAGCGCGGAATATATGTCTTTGTAAACATCTCTTAAACCTCTAGTTTATTTTGATTTGACACTTGGATCTTCATTTGTAGAACCCTTTCCATCCTTTAGTAGTAGCAACACTCAAAAAACTAGATGTTTTTATCTCTTGAAACCATATAATAGACTCAAAAGCTACACCTATCATCGCTACAAAAGCTAGCTTTGTGCATGTATTTTACTACGCGATTTTTTTCAAAAATATTAGTTTTTTAAAAATTATTGCACTTTTTCGATGATGTATACGGACTTTAATAATCAACATATGTCATCCTTGAAATGTTTTTCAAAAAAGTGAAGTCCTTCTCCACAACAAAAAGCTCGCATTAAGAAATTATCACTTACTTCATCGTTTCATTACACGAAAAAATAAGTGTTGAGACGAGACTTTTATCTCCTCATCCAAAAATTATTTTGAAAAAACTGAAGGAGGAGTTTTGAGACCATGATGTCTTGAAAAAAAACCTATGTTAGTATTTTGAAATACTTCTCCTAATGCCCGACCTGTCTTTGAACAACATCGTATAAAAGCTGAAAAATCTCCGATTTTCCGAAAATATGGCTTCAAATAAAGCCATGTATCTCCCAACTGGTAATACTTTTTGAGAAACGTGAGATAGGTTATTGTAGCTTTGGAGATTTTATGAAGAAAAAACTCTTTAAGAATTCCAAAATACCATTTCTTGTGGCCATAAATAGATCATGATGTTGACTACTAAAAAGCAGACAGAGTTTTTCTCTAAGTGACTTTCGGATGTTTTCATAGCCCAGGATTGAGTCATCAATTTCGCCAGACCTCATAATGAATTTGAAAAAACTGAAGGAGGTTTTTGTATTTCAATATGTTAGGAAGAAAAACCTCTTTCGGTCTGCTCGTGAACCCTTCTTGAAAAAAGACTACAAAAGCGAGAAAAAACGAGGGGGTTTTTGATGAAAAAAAAGTCTGCCGAGTGGTTTTCGTAGCCCGCTTACGAAAAATAGAAAGCGTTTTCGTAAGCGCAAAACAGGTTTTTTACATTATTTCGCACTATGAAAATGTGGTTTCGTGGCTTAATCAATTTTTTTTAAATATGGTTTTCAAAACATGGTATGAGACTTCTAAAGATAAAGCAAGGTTTATGAACTTTATTTGGTGATGAAATGAAACTTGTAACCTGTGGCTTAGACCCTATAAAACATAAAAATGACTCAAAACCTATCTAATACCATGAATTAGGAGACAAGTATAAACTGACCAAGTTTAGAAAATTTTAATAGTGATAACAAATACCATCAATGTATGGAGTCGCTGATGGTTTAGAGGTTCCAGGTTGAGGAGAATCATGCGAGATATCGTACAATGTCTCGCCGGACTAAGAATAGAGCCGAGATCGAGGTGCGGGCGTAAGCAATGGCTTGTTCCTCGGTTACATGTGCCCCCATAGCTATGTCTTTGGAAATCGATTGACAAAGAGAGTTAGTGAAACCAATGAGTCGAAGGCTGATCGGTATCTCAAATTTGATCATGTGACGACGACGTCGCCACTCATGAATATGATCTAAGATATGAGTAGCTCGGTCTGTTTCAATGAAGTGAGGAGGTGTGTCCGATCTCATAGTGGATCGATAGCATGAAAATGTGTAAGGAAAACCATGGCTAAAAGAAATTAAAATCTTGGAAAACTCCACGAGACAACTCAATGTACCACTTTGCGGCGGCACCAGCAAGAGTTCGTCTGGAAAATACAAAGACAAATAGAATCGTCAACCCAAGAATTAGAATAAAACCAAAAGTGGTATGTCATAACATGCAATTGGGGGTTCTTCACTAGGTTTACCCTCAAATTTAGGACAAGCACCGGGAATCTTGGTTGGAATCGGAGGCCAATATGGATTATGAAGAATAGGATCATTCGTCAACTTCGACACATCGGGTAATTCCAACGTAGCAAGAAATGATAATTGAGTGTTAAAAGTCATCGAAGTCTTTGATAAGGACCTGTGTGTACATTCCATTCGAGTTTGAGCGGAATTTTGTTCCCATACATTCGTTATGAAGAATTCGAGATCATAGGGAATAGAAACATGATAATTCGGTTGATATGAGGGTTGAGGACAAGGATATTGAGTTGAAGGAAACCACTAAGGTCCTTGCTAAGTAGCATAAGGATTTTGTTGTGGAATAAAAGCATGAATTTGAGGTTGCTGATACACGGGTTTATATTGAGGTTGTTGGTACACGGTTGATTTTGAGGGTAAGGAATACGAGGTGTGCTATATACTGTTGATTTTGAGGGTACGAAATCTAGGGTCTGTTGTATACCCTGTTGATGTGTGAGCTTGAGGGTAATAAGCACCCTGGGGTTGCGTAGGTTGACCTTGCGAGCATGTTGAGTAGGCTGCTTTGGGCGAGGTACATGGGTAAAAGCGAGCTACTGACGGAAATGAAGGAATCTGGCGGTGGGCGAGGTTGCTGCAAATGCCTGCTGAGCTAATTGAACCGATTGTTGAAATGGTTGTTGAGGGCCACTGAGGTTGACCTTGTGGTAAAGGTTGACGGATGGTTGGGGCGGTCCAGGTGTCACCTGATGACCAGGTTGACACGGAGAAGGGCCATAGGATTGTCCTGGTTGCACAACATATGGGCCATACTACACGTGTGAGCTGTCATTGAGGTGCAACGGGTTGTCCTTGTGATGGATAAACTTGCCCCCGGGACCAAAGATGATCGGGTTGGACCGCAGGTTGACCCGGAGACCCAAAAGGGTTTTCCATGTTGGACCAAAGGTTTTCCTTGTAAAGGTTGGCCTTGTGGACCCTATGGTTGTCCCTATGGACCAAAGCGAGGGCCTGCTGAGTGCGAAGGTTGTCCACGAGAGGGTTGTCCTTGTAAGCCGGAGGGTTGCACGGAAAAGTAGGTCCCAAATGAGTAGCGAGTTATAAGGATCATAGGCCACGATAGGATCATAAAAGCGACCCGATAAGGATCTATAAGAGCATATAAAGCTCGGATTCCCACGGTCATCATAATGATGTGGATATTCATAAATGGGATTACTAACAACATCATAGTGATGAAAATGAGGATTTCTAGGAGGTGGGGGTTGTTGAGAACCCTGAGAAATCTATTTGAACAACTAGCAGATATTCTTCAAAAGTGAGACCGCTAGGAATCACAGGAGTAGTGGGAAAGCTCGAACTAGAAGCCACATATAATGTAGGTTGAATTGGAACGGACGTCATTGGTAACCGACGGATTTGATGCTGCAGGTACACGAGTATTGATGAGGATTGGACCGAAATCCGAGGAGGAGTTACTATGTTGGACTCGTGCAATGGACACAACACCAAACATAATCGACTCGAGACTCATAGACAGACTGGCTGAAGTGATATCGAAGGCAAAGATCATTAGACAGAGGCATGAGAAATATCTTCGAGGAAAGAGTTGATATTCTCCTGTGGATACATGCATTACGTCACTACTAATAGTACCGGGAAGAATCCATATCTAAGTCTTCCACGATATCTTCAAAGACTACGGGAATAGGAGGAACCGCTGGCGACAGAAACAAAGGCGATCCTAATGTAAGAGAGGAGGAAATTCCCCTTCTTCCCCACGAAACTACTGCAAAGCACTCGAAGGAGGCCAATTTAACTCAGCTGGCTCAGTCAAGCGGAGATCGAGTAGCAAGGGGCCCTGGATGGATGACGGTAGAGATGGAGCAGTGAGAAATCGACAAATCTAGTGGATTGAGTTTCAAAAGAAGTGTCGAAAAAAGAGCCCAGCCACCCTAGGAGGCGAAATGAGGACGACGAAATTGGATGTTTTTCCACTTTGATTGTGAGATTAGAACGAGGAAGGAAAAGAGATAACGATCGAAAGTGCCAAAATCAAGAACCAAGGAAATCCAATCAAACTAAGCAATAAACTTTAAAGGCGTGTAATCGTAGGTGATTAATTTTATAACCCTGAAACCAAAATGCGTTCGTTTCATGTTTTAAGAGTTAAGAGCGAGACAAAAGATGACTCTCAGTCACTTTCAATTTGAAACAAGCGTGAAAGGACAAGTGCTCGATGATCTCTTCTCTTATTTAAAAGAGTCACGAAAAGATCAAAATGACTTCTCAAGAATTCTAAGAAAGAGGTGTGTACTAGGTTTCACGTGAGCTTGCCATATACACCCTGTGATCAAAGTGAAACAGAAATGACCAAGGACTTGACGTACATGCGGGTAGTCTCCCACGAATGCTATGTTCGGTGTATCACGGTTACCAAGCGGCAAACTCGGCTTCCTTTGGATAAAGGATTGCAACCTAGAGGGTCTCCCTTTATATACACGAAGATACGTGGAGCACAAGTCCGTAATAAGCGCCGTGCGAAGCCGAAAGGCGGCGACGTGACTACTAGGTTTTAAGATGCCGGGAACACGTCTCTAGCCTAGACCACTAGAAATGTTTTTTTAGGTTCCAATGTTGCCTTAGGTTCATTGAGTAAATTTTAAAGTTAATCTTGAATTATGTTTCAATTTCGGAGCCCTGTCGAATGTGGAGCTCAACTTCCTAGATGCAAGCTATATGCAAATGAATATCATTTCAATTCGATGAATGCTAGCTAGAAGGACATACATATTTTAAGCAAGCAAGCAAGAAAAAATATGTGAAGAAACTTCTAATGCTCTTAATGCAATCAAGCGAGAACAAATTTCCTTCCTAAGATTAACAAATGCTAGTTATGTAAAGGAACGTTTCATTTTCAATGCAACAAAAGAATGCCAAAGATATTTTTTGATTTTTTCAATGAAATGAAGCACACATTGTACTAATTGAATGGAAAACAAAATAAACACTAGTTTAGAGTTTTTGCAAATCAACCAAAAGCGAAACAGTACACAAAAACATGCAAGCTAATGGAGAAAACTTTCAAATGAGAAGAGAGTTCTCAAAATGACCGCAAACAAGCAAAGAAATCGATTCTCAAAGTGTTGAAGAATAAGGACTAATCGAAAAAAATGAAAAGACCAAGAAAACTCGATCAGAAAAGCCAAAATGAGGCAGCAGACAACAATCAAAGAGACTCGTTCTCGAACATAAGGCTCGATGTGCAAGAACTACCTAGAAACCCTAAGGTCTTAACTAACACCGATAAGACAACGGACAAACGACGCGAGGGAAAAAAGTCTACGATGGTCTACACGGTCTCCATAGTCTTAAACACACTAAAAAAGTAACCCCAGAGGGTAAGAACAAATGATCAACGCATTAGGGGGTCAATCCAAAAACTACGGGATGGGCACAAATGTAAAGGAAATCTGTAATCCACACAATATAGAGGTTGGCGCGAGTGCTAAAATAGCAACATGTGCTCTAATCGGCACGATCTATCCGGAGAAAAACATGCCAAGCTGGAAACCTAAGGAAAAAGAGGAAAAAACCCTAACCTAATGAACATAAGTCAACCTTGACTCTCAGCTGAAAAAAGAATGGAAATTCAACAAACAAACCGAGAAAAAAGATAGATAACTCAAACCAAGAATGGAAACTATCCCAACGAGGATGACACGACAAACTTCGCACCGATCCCCAACGAGTCGCTGATTTTTTATGAAGAGGAAATCCTCTTTGCGGACAGAGATGGACCCTCTAGCCCTAGGGGTGTGTCTAGTAACAAAAGGACACGCTAAAGTGTTGCTTCCTAGTTAATGAATGAACAAAAGACATGGTGAGATTGACCTACCTTGAATCCAACACTGTCGATGTTACGAAGAGAGTAGTGGTCTCTCGTTCTGCCTTGACAAGTCACGATCCATTCGGCCTGTCACGCCCAAATACACGTACATAAGACAAAGAACAAGAAAAACATATATCGGTGTAGTTTCACTCACAACTGTAGCTGAGTTAAAGA
The DNA here is from genome assembly GCA_034641835.2 of Pinus albicaulis. Taxonomy (NCBI): domain Eukaryota; kingdom Viridiplantae; phylum Streptophyta; class Pinopsida; order Pinales; family Pinaceae; genus Pinus; species Pinus albicaulis. Next base: position 9,840,305 of record MU968389.1, read on the forward strand.
GGGCTAAACATGTATCGTATCAAATAAACATCATAACACAATAGTGGAACCAAATAAGTAGTCATGTATATTAATGAGTTTAAGGAAGAGTACAATTGATGCTTTGGCCGTCGTGATATCCTCGACGGGTTCAAACGAAATGTGTCTCAGCATGTTGGTTAGGAATTCGAGACTCAAGCTCTCTTAGAAGTCATCGACTCGAGCTCTCTCAACACAATCTTTCTTACTCTATCTCCTCTAGCAGCTTAGCTATAGTATAATTCTCTGGTTCAGCTATTCAAATATTTTTCTATAATGTGTTCATCTAGCTTCTACCAAAGGATACGATATGAAGCTGAGAACGAGAACTCTTGAATAATTTTAAATAGACTAATGCTACTCACATTTCGATCATATTCATGAGTGAGCGTTGTCGTCGTATAATGATTAAGACATTTTTTTCCTAATTAGATCCTTGTTGAGTGGTTGATTAAGTCCCATCTATAAGCGAGGACGTGGCTAAGGGTGGCATAATCACTAAAAGATAAGTTCATTGCTCGTGCCCAATATTTAGACTTGATTTACACTCGATCTGGCACACTCTAAGATAAAATTCCCCAACGTGCAGTGATCTAATTTTACTATTGCTCCTCCATCAAAAGACTCTCATGACGAAGACGGTATGATCATGCTGCAAGCACACATCACTCTCCCGCATCGATCACTGCACCTTCTTCCAAAATCCATGTCGTGCCCGTCGACAAAGGAAAAAAGTGACAAGCACACACCGGAAGTAAGAAAAAGGAGAAATAAAAAGAAAAAAACAAACTTCTACCCCGCGGGAAAGATCATCCGATCAATCGTCGAAAATCGAAAATATCATTACCCTTTCATAATTTTTAATGAGGAACACTTTTTTTCGAGATTGTCCTCACCAGTGTCAAAGTCTCAAAATTGGTTAAGACTTCACATGCATCCAGCGATATTGACGAAACCATTTCTGAATCTAGACACAAATTTGGTTACTGCTGGATCCAACTTCTAGTTCACAAGTGCTTATGATGTCATCACGAAGCTATCAATTGATGTTTTGGTCTCAACGCATAATAAATATTATGGTAGTCGACTCTTGACCAACCTGCTACCTCGACCACAAACTCCATCTATGGAATCGATACCACCTATCTGTTATTCCTGAATTGACAATCAAAGCCACCAAAGGGAGTCTTTCATAAATCAACATTTAATCCTTGAGCTCGAGTCGCTCAAAATTATAATATAGTTGAATATTTGGCTCAATCCCTTCATCTATGTCAACACTTGAGGTGCTTCAAAAGTGTCCCTCCTAGAAGCAAGATTTGTTGTCGGAAAGTGGAGTGGAATTGATCGCACAGATTCCAATCTGCGTAGTCTTTAATCATACGAGCTATGTGCCGCAATTACACGTAATTGGCATTCTCCATCAAGTAAATGTTCTCAATTACCTTGTTCATCGTACTATTATTGATGAGGGAAAATCTATGTGCATCATGTCTCTAAAAGCTGTTGGAAGTCACTTGGCTTGCCGCATCTATCTCAATTGCCTATGGCATTGAAAGCTTTTGATAGACGTACATATAAGCTTTGTGGTACGTATCAATAACCATCATGTTGAACTAGGGGGAAAAAATTGTCGAATGTTGAAGTTGAGGTCGATTGACGGACCTCTGATTACAACATTTTACTCGGAAGGCCATGGTTATATGCTATGTCCTGCGATCATCTCTACATATTTTTAAAAATGATCGCCTTTCCACATAAAAGGTTTCATCATAGTCATCAATCATCTATCCTTATTTCGCCTCCCGGTTCTCAGCACTAGAAGCATTTTGTTAGTTCACGCACCCCAAATTGCACTTCAGAACATTCGTGTATGTCTCTTAAAGGATTCCAATCTCATGGGAACCTTTGCATACGCGCTTTGTGACATCGGTAGAAATTGTTAGTATACGATACTGATACATGATATATTCTACTCCATATGGCTTAAGGAAGATTAGGGGGTGATTCGAAATTGTTATGTTGGATGAGTTTCTACGGTCCAATGCAATTGAGGCGGCATAGCAATCAATCTACATGGCTTGGGCGGTGAATCCAAAACTCATCGCCGTCGGTTGTTTGGGTTGAACGTTCATTAGATTTTTGGTACTCCATCTAATCCTTTTTCCTTGACTTTCTTGGGACGATGAGAATATTCTAGAATCCATGATGTCAAAATGAGAACCATGGGGCGATCATCATCATCGATCTTGTCTTTAGGATTATGAAGAAGATAATATAGTGAACTATATCACTATCGATCAAAAGCATTCTTTTCGACTTCTTTTCCTATTACTGTAATCGATGGAAGCAAATTTATCAAATATTTAAGAAACCATTTCTATCGATATTTAGACCAAACCTGACATTGTAGAAAACATTCATGTCGTCGTGTCTTTTTCTCCATCAAAACTTGAAACATATTTCTCTCTCTCTCATAAATTTTGTGATGTGCCTTACTTTGGTCTTACGAGGAAAGTTAAGCATATATACTAGTATCATTGATCACACTATCAATATGTACCCTTATGTCAAGTCGTTACATCAACGCCTTTAGTCCTATTCATCCCGAAGAAGGCCGTTGTATTTAAAGCGAAGTTGAAAAACTTTTTGCGTCTTTGGTTTCATTTACCTTGTTCGCACTAGACCGAGTGGGTTTCCAACATTGTTCCTATTATGAAAAAAAAGAACCATCGAGTGTGCGTCAATTATCGATGTCAATCATACTTTTCCAAAAGACAACTATCCTACTCCCTTTATGTGACCAGATTAATTGACGATTTAGTCTTTGGATGCGAAATATTTTCGTTCATGGATAGATTTTTCTAGCTACAATCGATCAATATCAGACTGAGTACCAATATAAGATAGCATTCATTTCTTCCTAGGGCACATTCTCTTTTCGGAAAATCCCATTTGGTTTAAAGTACGTTGGGAGAAAATTTTAAGAGAGGCAATGGATTATGCTACTCAATGACATCAAGCACATTATTCAACCCTATCTAGACGATTTTACACGTGCATTCATGAAACTTGGAAATGATACTGATACATTTGAGAGCTATATTTTTTTGGTATCGACACTATTTATGTTTCTATTTCTCATGCAATGGACTCTTGAATGATATATAAGTTTCATGTTTAATCGATTTAAGTTATTAAGATAAGTAGGCATCTCGTATGTTTGCAATATGTTTTCTATTCTCTATTTATGTCATAGGAAATATCTGGCGATTTGAGTTCGATTGAAGGTGAAAACAAAAGCGACGGAAGGAGAAGAAGAAGCGCTTGGATCACAAGTAGGTTCTTATATCAGTCTGTGTGTCTATTTATGTTAGAGAAAGTGATACCAAAGTCTTTCATCTATTGTTCTAAGTGCTCTAGCATCACACTTAGGAGATTTTATTTATCAGTTAGATAGTAATTCTACATAACGGTTAGAGGAAAAAACCACCTCATATGAAGGTGGGGATGTGTATGTGGATTCTTCAAATACACATGTAGATCATGAAGCATGGTTGATTGAGATCGGGTGCATCCTTTCACTTCACTCCCCATAGGGAGTGGTTTCACGAGAAAGTCACAGAAGTATGATGGTGGTGATGTATTATTAGGGGGATGATAGGAAGGCCATAATCATTGGACGTGGAAAATTCAAGCTAAAGCTAAAAGGTGGAAGGATTAAAACACTTCCTGGTGTTTCTCATATTCCCGCATGTGGCCGAAAAATATGATTTATGTAAGTAATATGGATGATGCGGGTGTAAAAGCGAGTGTTCGAAAAAGATACCTACAAGATGGTTAGGGAGCACTGGTATTAATGCGGGGAATTTTGATTGGCACTTTGTGCAAGCTTCATCGTAGCATTGTTATTGATGGGTGCAAAAGTTCTGCAACGGTTCTGAAAGTGGAGTGGAAAGTCCTAGCGAGGCTACGGAGAAAAATACCATGTTATGGCATCAAAGGCTTGGACATATTTGAGAGAAGGGCCTTCAGATACTACATGGTAATGGTATGGTATAAGGTGTATAATTTCTCTCCGGATTTCGATTTCGTGAACATTGTGTATATGGGAAGCAAAATTGGGTGAGTTTTCCTTCTAGTGCTAAGAGGTAAAAAAAGATATTAGAGCTTGTGCACAATGATGTGTTTGGAGTTGTGTCGGTTCATCTTTGGGAAAGTTTGTGTACAATGTTTCGTTCATAGATGAATTCTCAAGGAATACATGGATATATTTCTTGAGGAAGAAATGTGAAGTCTTTGATGATTTAAAATATTTAAGCCTCTGGTGGAAAACCAAGCGAGAAGAAGATAAAGGTGTTGAGGGCAGATAATGGTGGAGAGTTCGCAAGAAGGAATTTGAAGAGTTCTCAGCAGAAGTGTGTTATAGCATGATAGAAGACTATTCCATACACGACTCCGCAAAACGAGTTGCGAAAGAATGAACTGAACGTTGATGGAAAATGAAAGAAGCATGCCCAATGGTACCGAGTTTAGGACAGAACTAGGGCGAGAGGCGGTAGGATATCGTGGTGGGCTCGAATATGCCCAATTTTCCACTATATATTACCACCATTCATAACCTAATTTCGACACCTTTACACTCATTTCACATCATAATTCCATCACTATCGCCCAAATCACATCCTACACCTCATGGTTGATTATCATTAGTTTTCTTAAGCTTTTCTATGATTAGAGATTATTTAGTTGTGATTTTATAATGATGGTTTCACTAAGTTCATTTGTCGCAGATGTTCTATTTCGGAAATTCTACCGAATTCGGTTTATTGCGAGTTGAATACGGAACAAAACTTGATGTAAGTGAAAATATGAGATTTTGAGATCAAATGGTGAATAATAATGAAATTCGACACGTGGGTTTTGTTTTAGAGAACCCTTTTTCGGAGTAACTTAAAAATGTTTGGCAAAATTTTACATTATGAGGAAGTTATGGTTAGGGGAATATTTTATCACTCCTTAAGTACGGGATTGTGTGAATGTGTTGGGCCAATTCAGGGTTTGGCTTGAATGGGTCGATTACGGGTTCGATTGTGCATGCCTTAAGTGTGAATGACCTTGTGATAAACAAAGCAATTAGTTCCTCCATTCATGCATGGATTAGAACAAGCCAAACCATAGCTCTCTGAAAGGATTGAATACGACATGTTTTAGTTTTTTTGTTATGATAAAATAGAAATAATTTGTATTTATAAAAGGAGATGTAAAGGAGATGAAAGAGGGCGTACATAGAGCAGGTAAGAGAAATACATGAGGAGAGTAGCGAGTGCGCACAAGCATAACAAGGATTGATGTAATACTTTCATATTATGTATGCCATAACAGCTAATTTAATACAAGTTACGGCATTTTTCTGCGTGAGTTATTTATGATTGCATGAAATTTCATTTTTCTTGAGTTAATTCACCTTGTTCCGGGCGTGGCAAAGGCCACCACTCTTGGAACCAAGATCATCGTTAGTTTAGATTCATAAATAATTTGTTGTGTTAATTCCTCAAGCGTAGCATTCAATTGAAATCGATTGTCATAATCCTGTACTTAAAACCGTTATGTACTTAAAATTGTTATGTACTAAATTTGAATTGCAAGGTTACGCATTTAAATCCGAATTGCAAGATAACATAGAAGTTTTGTTATGATTTAGGCGTCTATTTTCAAAGTGTGTGAAATCATTTTAATTGTGTTTAATTTGCATATAGTAGTTAGGATTTCTTAAATTTTTCATTATAGATAGTAGTTAGAATTCATTTTTTAATAGTAGTTAAAATTCCTTTCAAATTAGATTGCAAATCAGTAGTGTAATTATAATTAGAAAGCAGAGGATGAATTATCATTTAGGATTCTTTCAACATAAATAAGGAGGTCAATTTGATGAGGTTTATTAACAAAATATTTCAATTTCTTTTGGAATTACTAATTTAGATTGCTTAAAATTATTTTTAAATTTTATATGTTTTCAAAGAAATTTGAGTTTAATGTCTTTCTTTGATTGAATTAAATTAGAAAGCTCGGTCTTAATTTCAATGTTTGTGTTCACTAGCTTAATTCCAATTCCGCATTCACTCAATCCAAAAATTTCTTTCTCTTACTTATTACATGATTGATGTTTTGATTCTCATCTTGTGTTGATATGATTAATCTTGCGCAATACATTTAATTATCCTTGACCAATTAGATAGTTATGAATCGAAATATTTTTTATGATGTTTCTTTCAAATTCTCTGTCTGATCTATGCGTCGAGTACTATCTACGGTGGGAGCGTGATGCGGGACAAAGATCGGGAGAATGCGCGGCTCACGCTCGACAACTGCGTTGGAACAAAGGTAGGACATCTATCCCCGGCGAGTTTCATTCATTGACTAGGAATCGACACATTCGCATGTCCTCTTCTTCGCTAGACCCACCCTAGGGCTAGAGGGATCGCCCTCTGTCTAGTGGAGTTACCTACACAACAAGTTGGCGACTCTAATGAGATCAATGTGTATTACCTTCATCTCATTGTTTGTCGAGTGTTTGGCTTGTCGAGTCGATTTGGTCGCTTTAATTATTTTCTACTTTGCTTGACTTGCCCGACCATTTTCTACCATCATTTTCGGGTTCCCGGAGTGTTAATTTTGACCTCGATCATTGGTTTTATTTTTTCCCATTGTTTTCTAGCTAAATGACAGCGGTTTTTTCATTGAACAGTCGCGCTAATTGTTACTATGTTTCTTTTTTTCACATGGGCGCTAACCCCTCATTGCAGTGTGGATTATAGCTAAAACAATTGCTCGAGATCCTATAGGATTTAATTGGACCTCTTTTATAATTTTTTGTTAGTGTTTCTTGGCTCTGGATTGGTTTTTAGCTTGCAATTGAGTCTATTGGGATTGTTTTGACTCGTAGTCTGGGTCTTCTCATCTGGTTTGTCCATAATCTTATCGGTGGAGTTTGTAGCCCTAGGATTTTTAGGTGCCTTGTGTTGTTTGTTCGGCCCTCTCCTCCTTGAGCCTTTTGAGTTAAATTCGAGTCACTTTGATCTTTGTCATTCCAATCCATTCACTGATTGTGTTAGTATTTCTATTGATTCTTCAAATATTTGGTTTGTTGGATGATCACTTTTTTTCTTTGACTCTCCATTTCATCACTTTGAGCATAGATTACATTGCTCGTTGGATCGTTTCGAAAGCCCTTGGTTGCTTGGAAGAGTGCATCCTTGTTTTGAGTGTGTTTTTATGTTTGTATTGCATTTAATTTATTCGTTTTATATATTTACATTCGTAGTGCTAAAAAGCTGATTTGTTCTTCTTGTAGTGCAGGTGCATTATGTGCCTCATTCATCTAAAAAAGACAAAAAAATTGCATTCTTTCGCTTAAATTGAAAATGAAAATGTTCTTTTGCATTAATAGCTCTTAGAGAACTAGGAAAGAGTTTTTATTTTTTCTCATTTGGTTGTATTAGATGCATTAGTAAAATTCTTCTTATGTTTCGATTGATTGCTACTTGTCATAGATTCCTATCCTTCTCTTAGCTAGCATTCATTAAAGGAAATGATGTTCTTTTGCATGTAGTGTGCATTTAAGAATTCAAGATTACATCGGTAAGGCCTTGAAATCGCAACATTAATTCAAAGATAAACCTTAAAATGAATTCATCAACCTAAGGAAAAGTTGAAACCTACGCACATATTTTAGAAGGTCTAGGCTAGTGACGTGTTTCGGCATCATAAAACCTAATAGTTTTCATTCGCCATTTGGCATTAGACGACACTAGTATGGACTTGTGCTCTCCGTACCATTGCGTATATAAAAGGAGACCTTCATGAGGTTTGCAATCCTTTATCCATAGGAAGTCAATTTCGCCCGCCACGTAACCGTGATACAACGAACACAACATTCGGGAGACTACTGTACGTACGTTAAGTCCTTGGTCATTTCTCTTTCATTTGATCACCAAGGTATATATGGCAATTCACGGAAACTTGGTTCACCCTCTTGCTTAGATTACGAGTAGTCATTTTGGTCTGTGACTCTCTAAAGTGAAAAAGATCATGAGCGCTTGTCCTTTCACGCTTGTTAATCCGAAATTGACTAGAGTCATATTTTTCCTATTTCTCGACTCTTAAAACATGAAACAACAAACTTTTTCATTTCAATGTCATAAAATTAACTACCTACAATCACATGCCCGTTAAATATTTTTTGGTTGGCTTGTTTTTAGTAGTTCCTTAGTATTTGATCTTGAAGCCTCGAATAGGTATCTCGTTTTCTTCCCATTTTGAAATATTGTCACGGTGGGCGAACCACCGGTTTTCGTACTCGCTCTCTCTGCCTCCTAGTGGTGATCCATTTCACGACGTTTCTTCGGAAACACCTCAATCCAATAGGTTTGTTAAGTTTGGTAGTTGGTCCTTGCGAAGTATATTGCTCCGTCACTACACGGTCTCCTCCTAAAGGGTCGGGTTTATATCTATTGGCAACCTCGGGGTGCTTGATCTAGTTTTGGGAGTGAGGAATAATTCCCTCCTCTTACTTCAGGATCACCTCTATTAGCCTTTGCTTTGCACGTTAGTCATCATCGTCTTCTCGACGATCTTACAATCTCGTCGGACATGGATTCTTCGGAGTCACCTACGGCGGTGAAAGAAACTTCATGTTTCCTCTTGGGGAATATCAGCTCTTCCTAGAATATTTCCCATATGTCTCCCGGTCAACCTTCCCCTCAATCGGTGTCTCTTCCATCTGGTTATCATAATTTAGGTCATATCATTTATGGTGTTGCATCCATAACACGATCCGGTACTTTGACTCCACAGGGGAGCTTGTCTATTCCTGCATCGGGAATATCAGCCTTCAAACCCATCTCATCTATCATTGTTACATATGTCTTGGTCTAACCCTACCATTTTTTTTGGCTTCATTAGCACTAGTTGTTAGTACGACTCGGTCATCGTGGTCTACTACTATTCGCAAGTCTATCTTTATCAATCCCACGATACAGTTAGGCCCTACCGTGAGTAGATCACAACCTGCGTCTTTGTGGAAATCCCTCCTACATTCACCACACTATGGTTTCTACTTCTATTCCTAGCGGTTATACATTTGATGAGTATCCGTTGGATATTCAACGACAGTATGCTCCCTGCGAGTCCTCAAACGAGAAAAATTCCACACCTCGAGTTCTCGGCGTGCAAGCTTCCAACATTCCTCCACATAATTATGAGGTATAAGGAAATCTCGTCTATTTGCCTCCAAATGATCCCAATCAACTCATTTACCAGGTAAGGACAACCCTCGGGCCTATAAGGACAACCCTTACGGGAGACAACCCTTCGGTCCAACAGAGGACAACCCTTGGGTCCACAGGGAAAACCTTATGGTATGCAAGGACAACCCTTACATGGACAACCTTAAGCCCAACAAGGACAACCCTATGTTCCTTCTAGTCAACCTCAATTTCAACACAGGGAGCATCTTATGTTCACAGGTGGAAATCTGTCCTCACGGGGACAACCTTTTGTGCAACAACAACAACCTTACATTCAACAAGGCCAATATTTTGTACAACAAGGAAAACCCTACGATCTGGCGCCGGGGTCAAATTTGTTTTTAGGGGCAACACAGCCCATCCCAACCATCGGGCCAACCTCTTCCACAAGGGAAACCCGGTGGCCCCTCCCTGCATCCGGGCCAACCTTCCCCACGGGGACAGCCTGCCAACCTCAGGATATCCGAGGCCAAACGCCCCGGCAGGGCTGGCTTTTCTCAACCTCAAGGTGCTACTTACCCTCATCGAGGTCAATCTCAAGCATTATATAGTGTGCCCCAAGGTTTCATCAACATCCTCAAGGTCAATCCTAGATGGTGTATAATCCACCTCGAAAGGCAATGCTTACATTCGTAGTAAAATCCATATGTTGCTCGGCAAGGACCTCAATGGTATGCTCGAATCAATATCCCGGTCCTCAACGCGTATGAGCGAAATATCATGCTTATAACCCCTATGGATAGAATCATCCGGACAAAACATATGGGGGAAAAATTTCTCTCAACCTCGGGTGGAATGTTAATACTAGTCTTTATCAACGACCCGATGCCTTTTAATCCTCAATTACCAGTTTCTCGCTATGTTGGAACTTCGATGATGTAAAAGTTAACAAACGATTTGATCCTTCATAACCCATATTGGCCTCCAGCTCCAACAAAAATTCCCCGATGTACGCCCAAGTTTGGGGGCAAGTCGAGAAGACCCCCAAGCGCATGTTATGACATACCATCTTTGGTGTTCTTCTAACTCTTTGGGTTGACGATTATATCCGATTTCATTTTTTCCAATGGACTCTTGCGCGTGCGACTACTAAGTGGTACATCGAGTTATCTCACGGCAACTTCCTAGGTTTCAACTCTTTAGCTATGGTGTTTCTCACGCACTTTCGGTCTTGAGTTCGGTATGGCTCGGGACACACCTCCTCACATCCTTGAAACAAGATCGAGCTACTCATATCTCGGATCATATTCATGAATGAAGACGACGTCGTTTCTTGATCAAGTTTGAAATTCCCGATCAACTTCTAACTTATTGGTTTACTACCTCCTTCATTGCTCCAGATTGCTAAGGAAATTGCGATGGGGGACTGCATCATTGAGGAACAAGCCATTGCTCGTGCCTAGTACCTAGATCTTGTGTACTCTCGGTCAGACACATTGTATGACCTCTTGCTGATGCTCCTAGACCCGGAACTTCCAAAGCCTTGGCGACGCCATCCGTCGACGGTATCATCGGGATTCCGTGTCACGGACTTCTGGAAAGTCTCCTTCTCCAAATCTTGGGAATAAAAAATCTACTCCTTCCAATAATCTCGCTTCTCGACCAACCCCGAACTACCGGTAAAACCGTGGAAGTGAATTCCATTCCAAGCCAATCCGTCGGATAAAAATTCCAAGGGTAAAAATAAGGGTAAAGGTAAGGCCAAAGCCGATACCCAGAACGAGGATTCTCGAAATCTCGTGTTGATGATGGTTCACAACATAAACCGAAGTATCCTTGCTTGATTTGTGACAAAGAGAACTACACCAAGGAGGCTGTCGCCGTCCAGGAAGTGAGTCGATTGCTCAAAGGCAACCAAGGAACTATGGTTGCTCTCAAAGAACCATTTCTATCACAACAAACTCATTTGGTAGAGAAACCTCGGTTTGCTGCGGCCCCATTTTGGCTCTCGAGGTTTTCATGATGAATGTTTACGCATCCATTTCCATATCTACCCGATCAAATATTATACGCGAACCGCGTCGAGCGGCGGGGAAAGAGATCGCCCGATGGTCCTCCTCCTTCGCCTTCGGCCCTCTTCAAGTGAAGAGGCCCGAGTCTTACCGAGCGCCGTTGTACGACCACCTTCCACGAGGGTGTACTCGGTAAGTCTTCTTACAATCCTAATGCTCGTGTCTGCTCAACATTAAATTATTGTTGAGGGTTTGGCTCAGCACCATACGATATGTACGCATTAGAATTACTTCAGATTTTTTCATCTCAATGGAAGGCTTTGCTATACGCCATCGAGTGGGGTTGATCCTGGCGATTCGAGCCTTATCACTTTCAACTTGGAGAATTTTTCCCACGTCTCCCTCACCATCTTTACGCTCATTATCCAAGTTGGGATAATGGGATGAATTTACATCGAGCGTACGTGGATGATGGTGATTCTATGTGCATCATGTCATATTCACTGCTAGAAAGCCATCATTTCTCCAACTCTCAAATTCAAATCTCCAAATGCTCTGGAAGCATTTTATGGAAAAGAATCTAAACCTCTTGGTGTTATCGCTAGTTTTACCGATCACTCTAGAAGGGAAAATAGTCAACGTCGAGGTTGAAGTACTTGATGCAAGACTCAGATTACAATCTTCTCCTCGGTCGCAGTTGGACTCGCGCCATGTTGTGCGTTCCATCCACTCTCTTTTATATTTTTCGATTTCCACACGAAGGAAAGATCGTTATTGTCATCGGTTTCTTTCTTCACTTCTTCATCTTTCGAGAGCAACGTTGACGTACGTCGATCAAATTCATACGCCTTACGAGAGCGTAGGGGTTGGGTCTCTTCAAATATCCTGCTCCTCATGGGTATTTTTCCTCTTCCTCCACCCAACACCATGTTCAAGTTAACATGATCTCCAAGTATTTTGACTTGTGGATCATCCCTTCACACGACTGATTGATTCATTTGGGGATGCGATGTCATTAAGTCTCGATCAAGATTTATTATTGTGAACTTATTTCGGCTTCGGATACTCATGCCTCCCGATCCCAGCTCCTTCAGCATGTCTCTTGATACTTATTCTCAATCCCCTTGGCTCAACGGTTAGGATTTGCCCGATCCCTTGAGAGGGATATTTCCCCTCGATGAGGCCATCATGGAAACTATGTCTCTTAAGGATCCTCCTTGGGATGATAGTCATCATCATTCCTCGTTCATGCCCAACCTCAGGGGCCATGTCTACGTGTCTCGAGATTTTCGATTCTCATGTTCCTTCTCCTCCACTTAAAACGCCTATCACGACACATGAAGTCTTTGTAGAAGGTAACTTGAGTAAAATTACACAGCGATGCCTGTCGATATTTGTCGATGGCGCGTAAATTCACAAGACATCATATTGAGGTGACTTGTTCTTCGATGAGGTTCGAGTCTATACTAGTCTCTTCCATGGGTTTCGCGATGTTTTTGCTGGTCTCATGAAGAGATGCCCTGACATCGATCCAAGTATAGTAGTGCATGAGATTCCTACCTATCTGATACGAAACCTCGTTCGTCGGCATCTTAGATCTTGTGCACCCTAGAAAGGTTGCCACTAATAAGGGAGAAGTTGAAAAAATTCTTAAAAGCTGTTTTTATCTATGCGATTCCCTTGAAATAATGGATTTCCAATATTGTTCCTATAGATAAGAAACATGGTACCATTCGTGTCTATGTTGATTACCATGAAATTAACCGGGCTTTCCCTAAGGATAATTATCCCACTCCTTTTATTGATAAAATCATTGATGACCGTGATGGGAGTGAGATTTCCCTTATGGACGGATTTTCTCGGTACAACTGGATTAACATTCTTAGAATGATCAACATAGGAACCTCCTTTATACGTCGCTTGTACTTTCGCTTATAAAAAATCTCCCCTTTTGATCTAAAGAAATGTTGGGGCTACGTTTCGGCGATCAATGTCATATGCTTTCCACAATATCAAAACATTGTTCGGCATTATACGGATGACCTTCCGGCTCTTTCGGCTAAGCGTAAAGACCATCTTGGTCATCTCCGTCGGATTTTTCTTCGTCGTCGACACTATAACATCCGGCTCAATCCGCATAAGTGCGTCTTCTACGTTGACTCGGTAGAGCCTTAGGTTTTATCGTTTCAAAAGACGAGATTTGTCTCAATCCACTCAAAGTTGAAGCTATCGTTAATATCCCCTCTCATCTCTTACATCAGCTGTGGATTACGGAGAGCTAAATTCTTACGTCATTTTATACCTAACTATGCCAAAGTGGCCAAAGGATTAACGTGATTATTGAAGCAAGGTGTCTTGTTCCTCTAGGATGAGATCACCCAAAGTCCTTCGATGCCTTTGCGGGACGTTGCTCGTCGACGCTCCTTTGTTGTGTCCTCCAAATTATCATCGCGATTACTCCTCTATTTGGTTGCCGCATTTAGCACAAGTGCCATGGTTTTTGTACAATACGAATGATGATGGTGCGAACATGTCATTTACTACTGTCTCATAACCTTCTCAATGCGAGACTCGATATGTCCGTATCGAGAAGTTGGTGTGGTTGCTATTCAAGTTGTTCAACGTTTTTGTCACTACATCTCGTTGTACTACTGCTGTGATTTACGATTGCAACCCTATGACTTACATATTGACAGTCAATGCGGGAAAGTACTCAAAGTGGATTTTCATCCTCCAAGAGTTTTATTTGGACTTCACTACTACCAAGTCAAAAAAAGTCATTAGTCTTCGACCCAGATTTGATCTACTCTCCCCCTTCGATTCCACTCCGTTTGGTTTCGAGTAACACATTTCGACGACACTCTTTTTATGATTAGCACCCTTGATCCTTGGTATGGTGATATCATCATATATCTTTAGACTTCCACCTTCGATCCGAGTTAACGAATGATGTCCGCCGACGTATCTGTCATCAATCGCAACCCTATCGCAAAGTCGAGATACACCTCTGCCGCATCGAAGTTGATTCCATTCTCCGAGGTGTTTGACGGCTCTCGAGGAGGCTAAAAATGCTCGAATTATTGTCAGCGGTGGTGCCTATGGCGGTCACATTTGGATATACTACCGCACAAAAGATTCTTCGTTCTAGGTATTTCACAGCCCACCATCTTTAAAAACTACATCATTTTTGTTTGTAAGTGCCATGATTGTCATATCTATTGGCATAGAGATACGTGTGTGCGCCTTCCCATATTCACCTTGTCATTACCATTGTTCTCTTTATGAAGTGGGGCATTGATTTTTATTAAGTGTAACCCTCACTCGGCGAGGGCATGCTTATATCATCGTATCCATGGACTACTTCACCAAATGTGTCGAAGCAATGCCTACACTTACGGCCGACTGGTAGAGCAACATCACGATTTCTATTCAATCATGTCATTTCTAGGTTTGGTGTCCCTCGAAGCCATTGTTACCGATCATGGTTCCCATTTTTCGCATTACATGGTGGTAAGAGTTGACTTTCCAAGTTGGCCTTGCGTCACGATAACTCAATGTCGTACTACCCTTAGGCTAATGGTCGGGTCGAAGCCGTGAAAAGTTCTCGTCACTATGCTTCAACGTCTGGCCCCGGGATGCACAAATCAAGCGGCATCTCATGTTGTTTTGCGACTCACAAAGACTGCCAAGAACCTCAATGAAGGATGCGATAAAGCTACCCTTTTTGATTGAATGTGAAATACCTTCGATCAAGCTAGTCATTGAATTATTTCGTCGAATACTTCACTAGAAAGAAGAGCATCTTCTCTGTTATAGAGCTTGATGAAACTCGCCGCTTTGTTGCTCGGGTCATTGAAGCACGAGAAAAGAGGGTCAAATCTCATTTTGACCGCTCAATTTCCTCTCGTTCCTTCATAGAAGGAGACCTCGTCCTCTGTACGACCAAGATCTGACGATAAGTTGAGAGGTGGAAAATTTCAACCCATGTGGCATGGGCCTACATTGTTAATGTGTTTTACGGAATCGAAGCTTATGAGCTTATTAATTATGAAGGTCATCTCTGCATCAACCCGATAAATGGGTTGTATCTTAAAATGTACTATGCATGATTCATTCGTGCATGTTTTTTATACGAGGGTTTTTTTTCATTTTTGTACATTTTTGGCTTGGTGTGCATTTTTACGAGTGTTTTCTGCTTATCGATCATTGCTTTATTGTGCGGATGTATATTACCCCTTATGTCGATTTCACGGATGGTGCTTCTGCTAGTACCCAAAACCTTGTCTTCAATGCACTGTGATTTAGGATCCTGGCGGTGAGTTGATGGACCTTAGTATCATCAGGGATGAACCACAAACAATGTCGTTGAGTATAGTGTTGTTGTTGAACTATTAACCAAGGCCATTTCTCTCGACATTCGTGCATTGATTTTTAACCTAGACTCACGGCTTGTTGTTATTCAACTTAATGGACATTATTATGTTAGAAACCCTCACATCTTAAGGTTTTATTTGCGTGTTCATTTGTTGGAAATACATTTTGATTACATTACATATCAACATATTCCTAGACGAATGAATGCATTAAACTCGATACGGTAGCTAACATTGTATTATATAGACATTTGCGTAATTTGTAAAAAAATCATCATCACATGACAAGATCCATACCCAAATTAAAATATATATATATATATATATATATATATATATATATATATATATATATATATATATATATATATATATATATATATATATATCGAGTGTTTGCATCCATGTGCATCATAAGTTCAAAAAAATATGTATGTTTTGATTACATCATGTCTCCTAAAAAATGTGCAGGAAATAAAACCTAGGCTGCCTAGTTAGCGTGATGCTCATGATAGCACGTCACCGCTCTTTGAATTTGAGTCAATTGGCTTTTCAAATTGCTTACATAAATTATCAACCGAAGTTTGTAAAGCTGATGGAAGCGTGGTGCACTATATGTGCTTATTTAACCTTCTTTCTTACTTTGTTGTTTTATTTTATGTTGTTTTCTGGGGATTTTGTTCTTTCGACGTTTAAGAATGTTTAATCTAAAAATATGAAAGAAATTAAACGAATCTAATGAATTTTAAGAAGGAAGAAAGGAAGTGATCCTAAGTTAAAATAACTTACATAAAAATAAATCAAAGATTGTTGGATAGTTAGAATCTAATCACAGGAAAAATAGAGTATCTATCTTAATGATTTTTATCTTAACATTAGTCCTATTCCATGGATCTAATTCTTATATCTCGAGAGTGAACGCTTGTTGTTATTCTAAATAAAAAGGTTGAAAAAGTAAAATAGTTAATGCATGTTTAGTTACTCTAGCATTCAATATGAAGTATTACCTTCTTGAGATGATGTGTAAGCAACTATCTATACCTTAACTTCTAATGTTCCTCATCAAAAGCAAATAAAGTATGCCAAAATAAAACAAGCTGATGTATGCTTAGTTACTCCCGACATTCAATATGAATTGTCACCTTCTTGAGATGATGTTAAGTAAACCAAGTAGCACTTAATGATTTAGAAAATCGTCAAGTAAAACATACAAAGGAAAAACTCGGTAATTGCATGAATTAGACATTCTAAATCATTTAGTCTAGAAAACATGATAAAATCAATTCCTTGGAATGACCTTTAGGAACATCAATGATACAATTCAAATGAGGATCTAGAAAGTAAATGTGAAAGCATGCTAAAGCTAACTATAAAGCAACTTCAATGTATGTTTGAGTTTACTCCAACGACTCAATGTGATAGTATTACCCTCTTGAGATGTTGTGTAAAATCAGACTATACCTTTAGTTTCTAAGTTCCTAGAAAAGTAAGTAAAATGTGTAGAGGAAAAAAATCAATAAGTGTATGAATTAGACATTCAATATTTTATTTTAGAATCATCCTCTTGAAATGGCCTCGTAGGAAAATCCATTGATACAATTGAGTGATAATTCTATTCTAAGAAAGTAAATGATAAAACAATAAGGAAAACTAGATAACTATGAATTCTTATTACTTCAAAATTAATTCCAATTTGAAAATAAAGGGAAGATCTTATCTTCATGAAATGTTTTTAGAAGAACAAGGCTTACACATGATTATGGATTTTAGCGTAATGCTACTTAGTCCAGAAACTTGAATGAAACATTAAGCTACTCATAAAACATAATTGAAAAAAAGCCGAAAGTAGGAAAAATTAAACTAAAAACAATAAATGAGCCTTCTCCAAAGGCTCCCCCTACAATTGATTCAGCTTTGAAATCCTTGCCGGTTAAAGATGCACTTAAGCAATCGTGGAAAGCGCATTAATGTTTATTATGATAGAAAAAAGTCTTAATACACAACGTATCCGCAAAAGCTTAAAACTTAGCTTAACACTTAATTTCTTTTCAGCTTCTGTATGCGAGTATTTAAAGAAAATAAACATAATTGTCTAGGTGAGATAATTCTACTACAAAGCGTGGCTAATTCGACTTTATAGAGTTGCAATCGGGCCGTTTAACTCTTGATTTTCTACTGATAGAGAAAATAAAGAATCCTTCTGTTTCCTCGGCCTAATTTTCTTTCTGACCATGATATTGTGACCATGATCTTAGGCCTTCTTTTCCATAGATCTCGACTCAAGTGAATAGGATCCATGTGGAGATGATTATGGAAATGCCCATGTGGCTCAATTCTCTAGCACTAACACTTGAAAATTGTTAGACCGACGAGTAGCTACGAAATCCATGATTAGTACACGTGTATCAGGCCGTGTTTTGTATCCAAATTACAAAAATCTATTCGAATAGCAAGAACATGAGAATATAAGATGGAAATCATTTAAAATGCATTCCTTGAGAAAAACATGGCATTTTTGGCATTGACTGTATGCAGATGTCTATGATGAAAGTAAGGGAAAAAGGTGAGAAAGGACGACAGAGAGAGGATAATCTACTAGGTTCTGCATACACCTGTGCGGAGTCACCGCATGTCCTCATGCAGTGGCAAAAATGTGAATTCTCCTCTCCAACTACATCTGCACAGGACACTCAAGCACTTTAGCACATCCAATTTCCCTTCTTTTGTTTTTATTCTGGGGTATTGATGTCCTGGGTTTTCCTCATGAGAAGCTTTTATTTGAGATTAACGAGCATGCCTTGCTCAAATGCCGACTTGTCTCTTTCTTTTCAACTTCCGGGTCTTCTTGTACCAAAGTCCAAAATGCAAAATGGTATTGTCATGAATTACCTTTTCCAACTTGTTATATTGCTTTCAAAGTCTCATCTCTCCCCGTTTTCTGATATGTCTAACATTCATATCTGAGTTCATAAATATCTTGTTTGAGAGTTTCAGCTAGAGGTTCCTTGTGGATTGATAGGAGTCAACTCTGTTGCACTTCTCTTCTCCAATGATTCTATGTAATCATATATTTCTTATTGTGTTGGGTCTATGCCCGGAGATTTCTCTGGCCGCTACCTTCATTCCCGTTGCTCCTATATGTCATATTGTATTCCTCCATGTAGTTCCGTAGGCCCATAAGGCCTCGTGAAATGCCTTTATGCCCAATATCTTATGTGTAGATGTACAGGCCTTAGGTAGAGAATTCCTTTAATCACTTTATTGGTTGATTCTACTTTGACCATTTTCTTACGGATGATAAAGGAGGTAGACTTTTTGTGCTTGATCTTGTAATATTCCATGAGGCTTTTTCACTAGCTTGGATGTAAAATGGGATCCGATCTGTCTACACTTTCTCTGGAACACCAAAAGCGAGTGAGTCTCTCCTCAAAAAGAAAATTAACTAGCGTAGACGTTCATTAAGCAAAAAGTAATTCTTTAGCCTCTACCCATTTGGTGACACATAATCGGTACATGCCAAAGAAATATACCTCTTTTTGTTTAGATGGTGGATCGATTGGTCCAACAAAATCCAAGGCCCATTTTTTCAAAAGGTTCGAATGAGTACACGAGGTTGTAACGACATTTCATTTGAAGGAAAGCGGAGCTTTCTCTACCCTTTGGTAGTCAGTCACGCCTTTTGACATATTCTTTGGCATCTCACGAAGATGGATGGCCAATAATATCATACATGAAGGATTTTATAGGTTGTCCTCTTCTCGGCAAAGTGTCCACCACTTGAGGTTCATCATGGTAAGCATGCCTTAAGAATTTCGAGACATTTCATCTTCTTTAAACACATATTCTCCGATAATGATATATGGACCTCGTTTTGTACAATTCGTGAGTAGCATGAGTCCACTTGCACTTAATTGAATGATTTTTATTTTCTCTCTAGGAGAGCAAATGTGAAGGTAATTTTCCTGTGACTAGGTAATTAGCAATATCTTCAAACCAAAGAGTTTGAGTAGTTACTCTTGCAAAAAGGCATTCATCGGGAAATTTATCTTCAATCGGAGTGTCATCTTTGATATTTTGAATCACCTAGACAAGAAATCGACAAGCGTGTTTTTGTTTTCTAGGTCGGTCTAGAATAGTTATGTTGAATTCTTGGAGTAATAACCATGTTATAAATATTCCATTAGTAATAGATTTTATTCATTCATCTATCTAATTGCATGAGTGATCCGTATGAAAAAAGGTTTCATACCACTGTTATATAATTTGCTTTGAATTCTATTGATAGCATGAACAACATCTAAGAATTCATTTTCGAGTCATAGCAGTAATTCTAACTCGGTGGGAATCACTCTTTCTTGTGTAATAAATTACATAGGAGATCAAATCTTTTTGCTCTAATATAACTCCCCGAGTTGTATTTGAAGCATCCGTTGAAATGTGAAAAAGGTAGTTTCCAATTTGGACCTCTTAAGATGGGCGCTTTAGAATTTTTTTCTTTTAAAAGTTTCAAATGCACATTGGAAATGAGGATTCCAAATGAATTCACAATCTTTGGTGAGTAACTTGAAGAGTGGGGATGCTATTTTAGTGAAATTTTCTATAAACTCTTCTATAATATCATGTGAATCCTAGAAAACTTCTAACATCATTTTGACAACTTTTGAATTCATAGTTTGGAGATGGCTTCAACTTTAGATTTATCAACTTTAATTCCATCTCCCGAGAATGTGATGTCTTAAAAAAATCCCATCATGTAAACATCATAAAATATTTTTCATGACTTAGTGAAAGGTTCACTTCCTTACATCTTAAGAACCTTTTCCAAATTTTCTAAAGCTTCTTCAAAGCGTATTCCCATAAATTGTAAATTCATCCATGTACACTTCTACACAATCATGTATTAGATCAGAGAAAAATTCCCTGCAAATCTTGCCTTGGAATGTTAGGTGCATTACACAATCCAAAAGGAAAGTTATCTCAGAGTGCATAAAGTCCCATTGTACAGTGAATGTGGTCTTATCCTGATCTTCGTGTGCTACTTGAATTTGATCAGTAGCCACTAAAACCATCCAAATATGAGAAATACTTCTTACCGCTAATATATCCAATACTTGATCTATAAAGGGTAAAGGAAAAATGACCTTTTAGGGTAGCCTTATTCAATTCTCGATAATCAATGCATAACCTCTATTTACCATTCTTTTTGGAGACACAAATCAACTATAGAAACCCACCGATCTGTCGAAAATTGTAAATGAAGTTTGTCATTCGCCATCTTTTGCAACTGCTTCTATCACAATTTCTCCAAGATTTGGATTCATCCTTCTTTGAGGTTGTCCTGACAGGTTTACAATTTTCTTCAATGTAGATGTGATATATACAAGTATTAGGACTAATTCATTTTCATATCAATGTATTCTCATGCATATGCGGTAAGAATGTTGTTGTAATGTTTTGATTAACTTTTCCGTTGTAATCTCTCCAAGTTATTGTTTATGTTTAAAAGTTTTTCCACGGAAAGATTTCAAGCTGTAGAGCTATCAAATTATTCCATAGAATAAAAGAGACATCTACCTAGATGACAAATATTCAATATTAAGATTTTTCCCGGAATTGAGCATGTTCATATTCTCGAGATGGTCAAAAATTTTTCCATAGAATTTGTAGGTTGACTATCTTCAATACCAATGGTTGAAATAGTGAAGAGAGGATGTCTATCATTTTCATCATCAATCCATTATTTTTCATCTAACTCTAGGATTTGTTCTCGCTGGAGGTTATGAGAGTAACTTTATTTGTTGAGTTACCATAAGAGATATACATGTCACAGTTTACCCATGCCTAATGCAGAAAGCATCACTCGTAGCCAACGAGGTCTTCCTAAAATAAGTGGATATTGTCCTCCTAGATTATTCTTAGGAGTTAAGATAACAAAATCCACCGAGGATACTCCCAAGAGTCTAAGGATATTGAAAGTATCTTCTAACACACCATGCGGGCTTGATTGGCGGACACAGTACGCGCTAATTGCGAGTAATGTAGGTGTATACTGAGATATTAGGAAGTTTGAGTTGTATCCATGGTTTTTTTACCTCCACGATGTTTATTTTTTCTCCTAAATCAATCAATGTATTTGGAATTTAAACTCCATTTATATGTGATTTTACAACTAGACTTCCTAGATCTAAATATTTTTGTATGACAATTTTTCCATCATTATGTTTTGTTTACAAAGTTTTTCTTACAAGTTGAATTCTTTTTATTTCTTTTGTTTTTCTTCCTGGTTTCTTCATGTTCCAGCTCCTTTATTTTTTTGGCTAGAATTTTAATCTCATATGTCTTGTAACAAAGTCTGCAATACGTGAGACATTTTCAATTCATCTAGAAAATCATAATTACGCTAGCATAATATGCTTTTCTGTACACTCACATCCAACTTGCTAATCTTTCAGAAAGTGAGGTGTAGAAGTAAAGTGCGATGGTTGCTCGTGGATAGGAGCTTGATTTTATTGGTTCTCATTTTCACAATTTTGGTTTTGAAGGGAATGTTCAGCTTCCTCAAAACTTATTTGGCTTTAGAGAATTTTCCTTAAAATTGTCATGTACAATATTCTAGATAACTTCTGAGAAGGATTTTCTTTTCTAATATCCTACTCGGATCTAAGGTGGACATCATTAATATCTAGAGGAGTAATCATGTAGGTTGGAGATTGATATCCATTTCTATCATGTAGGTATTTTGAGGATTTTTATTATTGATGGTAGTGGTTTGAAGCCCAGGCAGCGATCTGGATCTCACATTGAAATGGTAAGTGAAAGTTGTGGATTTTTGTTTTGGACTTGGGGATGTAGATTTTGTTGAGGAATTTGTTGGGGAGGATAGTTTTTGTATATGATGGAGGATATTGGTAGTATTGAGAGAATCTTCCATAGGGATTTTTCTCATTCTCGAGCCCAGTGAGATTGAAATTGAGATTGAGGCCAAGGTTGTCGCCAAGAATTCCAATTATTTGGTGGAGGCTAAAGTATGCATTTGATTTTTAAAAAGCCTTGAGAGCTTGTGAGCAGCTACGCTGCATGGTCTTCTAGAGACAAAGCAAAGAGATTATGTTGGATTTGAAGTTGTTTCTTCTTGAAAAATAGACTTAAGACCTAGAGTGAAGGACAACTCTTAGTCTAATGACTTTCTAAACAAATCATACAAGTCTTTATGACTTTGCATCAAGGAGGACATTATCTTAAAACATGCTTATTTCTACATTTGGGATCGGAAAAATAGCTAAGCATCTGGCCGTCCCGACTTTGCTCGCTTTGCTTTGTAATTTAGGGGTGTTTATAATGCTCACTAAAGACTCCCTAAGATGTCTATTTTTAAATTCATCAAGCATGTTTCCACTTCTACTGCCCTACTCGATGTTATAGTTGCGAGATCTATTTACTCTAGCAAGAGAAGGATCTCTTAGAGCCTTTTTCTCGTATTTTATTTTACCCTTGAGATATGGATACATAATTCACCAATTTCGGATAATGGAAGTTGAGAGATATCCCCCTTTCCCATCATGTTGAGAAATGTCTATCTATTCATCTCTAATGGCTTTTAATAAAAGAGCTTTTTAAAGTATCTTGATCTAAATTATTCATTTTTGCTCTTTTTATGTTATAATTGAATATTTCAATTAAATCCTCCAAATTTTCATCATCTTTTTTCGTGCATCATTTTAAATACTTCATCCTTGTGATTTATGGGTATCGCAATCAAAATCCAAATACCTTTTTAAAAATTTTCTTTTCATGTCATTCCATGTTCCGATGAGACCGAGTGATTAAACTCATGAACCATTTTAGATGCTCCTTTCTAATGTTGAGAGAAAAGCAATTTGATTTTTTGAGAGTCTTGTAAATAATCATAAATTCCCGCACAGGAACTTCAAATTCAGACAAAAAGGTTTTTGTGGATCTTCACTTTTTAATCCATGAAAATTTGGGAGGGCCAGTAGTGATATATTTTTCACTGTGGCATTTGTATCTTCACGTTGACTATAGGGAATCCAAAATAACTATCTAATTCACCCTATTTCTTTTGCACTCCTTCTACATTTCCTCTACCTCTTCCTCTATCTCACTCCTCTACCTCTACCTCCTCCAAATATTACATTTTTTCCATTTATAATTTCTCCTTCTCCTTATTCCTCCTCTTCCTATCATTATAGATTCTTCGTAGCCGATATAAAGATTCAACTGTAAGGTTAATTTCTTCCTCTCGGTTCTTGTATCAATGGCATGTCGAGAAATGATCCTCCTTATTCCTCTCCACTAGGAATGTAGAACCACTTCGGCTTGTGAATATGTTGCCTTGTAGAGAAAAAGGTTACTCCTTCTATTGGGGATCTAGGATCTTCTTTCTCTAAGCGCCTTAGTGGATGTAGTAGGAGATCCTCCTAATCAGAAGTTTATGGCTAGTGAAGTATGGAATATGAGTTTGAGATGAAGGTGTATCACCGTGAGTCTTGGTAAGAGTGAGTGGTGTTGTAGGGATTAAACTCCTACCTCCTGTAAGCTATGGAGTCGCTAGATTTTATTTCTCTACGCATATCATTTTTTTAGATGTAAGAAAATGAGCTGCTAATTACACTCTCCCCTGGCAATGGTGCCAAAATGTTTAGTCAAATTTAATGCTCTTAAATTTCTTACATAAATTATCAAGCCAGAGGAGTTTGTAAACTAATGAAGTGTGGTGCCTCATGTGCTGTAGTTAACCTCCTTCTTACTTCGTTGTTTGTATTTTATGTTTTGTTATTTATGTTTAAGAGCGTTTAATCCTAAAACTATGAAATAAATTTAAATGGATCTAATGAATTTTAATAAGGAAGAAGAATGAAGTGTTCCTAAGTTAAACTAACTTACATAAAAAATAAAATATTGTTGGCTAGTTAGAATCTAATCTTAAAAAACAAAGTATTTATCTTAATGGTTTCTATCTTAACATTAGTCTTATTCCATGGATCTAATTCTTATATCTGAGATTGAAATTTCGGTGCATATTCTCAAGTAAAAGTGTGTAAAAGTAAAAGCAACTAATGTATGTTTAGTTACTTTAGCATTCAATATGAAGTATTACCTTCTTGAAATGATGTGTAAACAACTATATATACCTTAACTTTTAATGTTTTGAGAAAGCAAGTAAAGTATGCAAAAGGAAAAGCGACTAATGTATGCTTAGTTACTCGCGTATTCAATATGAAGTGTCACCTTCTTGAGATGATGTCAAGTAACCAATTATACTTAATGATTTAGAAAAGCGAAAGTATAAAAACATGCGAAAGGAAAAACTTTCGACACTGCATGAAATAGACATTCGATCGATTCAAAGTCTGTGAAACATGATAAAACTTTCACTTTATTGGAATGACCTTTTAGGAAAATCAATGATACAATTAAATGAGGATCTAAAATTAAATGTGAAAGCATGTAAGAGACTAAATGTAAACCTCTAATGTATGTTTGATTTACTCCAACATTCAATGTGAAGTATTATCATCTTGAGATGTTGTGTAAAGCAGAAACAAATTATACCTTAGTTCTACCTACGCTCCTAGAAAGTAAAGCAAAATGAGCTTGAGAGAAAAACTCAATAAGCGTATGAATTGAGACATGTCTGATCATTTAGTTTAGAATCATCTTCTTGAAATGACCTCGTAGGAACATCCATTGATACAATTAATTGATAATTCTATTCTAAGAAAGTAAATGATAGAGCGGTAAGAGTAAAACTAAATAGCTACGAAATTCTTATTACTTCAAACTTAGGTTCAATTTAAAAAATAGGAAGATCTATCTTCATGAAATGTTTTTAGAGGAACAAGGCTTACATAGTTATGATTTAACATTATGCCACTAATCAAAGACTTTGGAATGAAACATTAATCTACTCATTAAAAAGAATTGACAAAAATAAGAGTAAGGAAAATTAAACTAAAAACAATAAATGAAAAACCTCCTCCAATGCTAGGGCCTCGCATACCGGTCGAGCTAGAAATCCTAGCATGGTTAAAGATGCACTTAAGCAATCGTCGCAATACGATCTTTGTATTATGATAGAACGAAGTCTTAATATATAGCATAATGCGCAAAAGCTTAAAAACTTAATTGTTTTCGGTTACGTGCAACCGGAATTTCAAAAAGAAAATAAACATAATTGTCTATGAGATAATTCTACTACAGTGGCTAATTTGGCTGTATAGTTGCAATCGGATTGTGCTGAACTCTTGATTTTCTACGATAGAGAAAATCAAAGTCCTTATGTTCTTGGCTAGCATTCTTTGACCACGATATTTAGGCCTTTTTTTCCATCGATCTCGACCAAGTGAATAGGACAAAATCCATGTGGAAATGATTATGGAAATGCCCATGTGGCTCAATTATCCATTTGACGGAAAGCCGTCGAGACCATGAGAGTAGCTCACACGGAATCCATGATTAAGCCGCAAAAATAGAGACTGTGTTCTATGGCCAAATTACAAAAATCTATTCGAATAAGAAAAGCAACAAAGAATATAACATGAAATCTATTTTAAATGCATTCCTTGAGACAAAACATGGCATTTATCTTTCGATCGGGGTATGCGATCCGAAGAGAAAGCGAAGGGGAAAAAGGTGAGAAAGGATGAAAGAGAGAGGACACTTTGAGTGTTCAGCAAAGCCGCATGAGCCGCCTCGGCCAAGCGGTGAACATGGTTTTGACACCTCGTAGTGTGTCTCCGGTGCGCTTGCAAAGGAACATCATCGAATGGAACATAGTTCAGATCTGCGGGAGATTCCCTCTAGTTGTGTATTTCCTCCTTGCCTCCCTCACCATGAGGGAGCCACATCAAATTCCGCGAGAATCCTCAGCACTATCGGATTATACCTACGGGTTTCTCTCAGACTGAGCATCCGCAATTACATGGATTAATGTTAGAACATACATAACAAAAAAACTCATAATACTCATCAAAATAAAATGATTCTTACCCATTACTTCATCCCAATCCTCTCCTTTTGGGAGTGGGAGATCCGCATCATTGGTGAAATGCGTGCTAGAGTAGGACTAGTCCTCCACGAAGATCGCTGATGTTGGCGAGCAGCCACTCAAAGAACTTCGGTCTCTAGGACATCCGTTGATCGCACGACCTTGGCATCAAAGGCGCCTAATCGGACCATCCGTGGCTCCGGGCTAATGGTGTCGAAACTATTACCTCCTCGACACTTTGGAAGAGATCGGTAATCATTCCAAGATGAATGGCACCACAGGGACCCGTAGCCGAGCGGCTTCAACTTCCCCATTATTGCATTTTTTCAATTGGCATTTGATGTTGTTGAGTTACTGCCTCTACCCGAGCGTAGAGTGTTGGTACCATGCAATCCACTCGTAAGAAGTAATTGTGTTTTTGTAGCCCCATGTGGAGCCCGAACTCTTCCAACTCCGCGTGATGGTGTGTAGCAATACTGCGAGTGCCGGATCGGGAATGGTTTTAATATCCACCTTCGCAAGCACGGAACCTTTCAGTGCTCCTCGGCACACTGCATCACAACCATATCCATGTTTCCCATTGTAGGCCGAGTGCGGTCGTAGTACTTACCCCCTCCGCGACAATCTAGCTATAGAATGAGATATCTCGCCCAGGACTTCAATCTCAAGTTCCTAGTCGTGAGTAATGGTACTCTGCGATCAATGTCCCGCATCATCGATCAAGTATTGAAATAGCTCTAGTTGAGTCTCACAGAGACACGAGGTCATAAAGAATTTCTTGAGCCCACAATCTCTAAGAGCTTCCATGCATCTCACATTGCCCATGGTTTTCTCATCTTTCTTCACTCTATTCTCTACATTATTTCCATTCAATCACCATTTTGTCCTTTCACATCCGCTTTACATCCATATGGTTGTCATTAGGCTAAATCAAATGCTTTCAAATGGTTAATTTTAAGATTTCCTATTTTGAATTTACATGCTAAAATGGTTAGGCGTGGTTGGCACGCCCTAGCACCTACCGCCGCTAGTGCAGTAGTCCGTGCTCGACACCGCATCGGCCAGGTCGCACCCTATATTTTGAAAAAATCCCCCATAGTTCTACAAAATTAGAGCTGCGTGAGTAATGAAAGCGATCAAAATGCAAGGAAGGAGGTGAGTTCTTGCTCCGGAATAGATGAATTCACGATTGGTCTTCCGCATTGCCCGTTGTCAACGCATCAAAATCCACGATGGAAAAAGGGTAACAAATTTCTCATAAGAGGTAAAAGTCAAAAGTAATTTATTTTTTTACCATATTTGGCATTTTATAACTTTTCGTAACCATATTTAGGTTTTGAGAATATTTTTTCGATTATATTCGTCGTTATATTTCGAAAAATGGGTTTTCTCGTGCACTCTCTTGTCTGCAAGCGAGCACGGTGTCCCTCGACGTGGTGAGTGATGAAGTCACGGGTTATGTACACTTTTTCGGGACTCAATAAAAACACTTGAAAAAGTCACCGTTGGAGTCACCTTTCGGTACTCTTTCTTAACTCTCAAAAATTGAAAATATTTGCTCGAGGACTTTCTTGTCGGTTTTGAACTCGTTTAATGGCTATGAAACGATATCTACGAGTATAAGTTTACCCCTTTTTCGATGCGGGATAGATTATTCCACGAGGAATACCTTAGCCTATCTGACTAAGAGGTTCTCTCGGACATAGTTTTCTACCGCTCCAAGGCTGCGGATACTACCTACGAAAGAGGGATCGTTGAAGTTTTATTTTCCGCTTCTTTTCAAACTCCCTAAACATAAAAATATTCCAAGTTCTTCCTTTGTAAGACTTTCGTTAAAACCTAAATGACATCGAAAAGCCGTCACCATGACATTGCAAGTTCCTCCCTCCCTAGGGCTCGTGAAAATATACTAGGATGGATTTGTCTAAAGTAAAAACTTACATGAGCAAGCATAATGCTATCCCCTTCAAGCTTGTTTTCCAAAATAATTGGGGTACTCGCCGAGAAAGACGATGGTGAAAATGGAACCAATTCTAAGTCGTGTCGGCGGTATCTTGTCACTCTTTAACATGACACTCATCCGCATTCATGTCAAAGTTGGGGACATTTCATTTCTTCATTTTGCCTCCATGGGCTCGTAATCTATTTTGACCCACTCATCTTCTCTTTTCCACGTCACCATGACCTCGCGATCCCTTAATGTCAGAAATACTGCCAAATCGCGTGTTGTGTCACCGATATGTTCAAGAAAAGTTTATGTTTGCATTTTTCAACCTCCCTTTGATCCTCTCCTAATTCACTATCATCATATTCCTATGTCTTCAGTGTCACTGGTGTGGGAAACATTATGCCCTCCTTCTGACCAAGTCACTTTCACGTCGTACTTCGGGCCTCATTATGCTAGGAAGTTGACCTAGATACTCCCTTCCGGCACCTTGGAATTTGCATGCCTCAATGGAAAGTTCTTCGCATTCGATGACGGAGTCCTCATCATTGGCCTATCAATCGAGTGAGTGATTTGCGAGTGTTCGACGCCATATCACTATTCGCATTCCGTGGATTTTACTAGTTGTACCTTGAGAGACATTGTCATGTGTGGTGGTTTTTCTCGTGATCCGTTACACAACTTTCATTATTGGCTGGAAATCACATGAATTTCTTGCATGTTCGACTTTATCTCACACATTTGCATGCTTGAATCTGGTACTTGCCGAGTCGAGAAGGAGCACTGAGACCTCGGGTTTTGTCTGATAAGATCCAGGCTATGTGATATTTTGCAGTTTATCATGACTATATGCATGACTCTCTGTTGATTAGATGGGTAGCTGACCATACCCGAGTCTATTTTATCCTTACTGCTAGATGGTTGCGCCTCCATACCCTGGGATTCCGGTTCCCTATATGTACTCTATTATGGATGGTTGCGCCCATACCACATGTTCATGTATCGAGATATCGAGCTT
Organism: Pinus albicaulis; assembly: GCA_034641835.2. Lineage (NCBI taxonomy): Eukaryota > Viridiplantae > Streptophyta > Pinopsida > Pinales > Pinaceae > Pinus > Pinus albicaulis. The sequence goes on from MU968389.1 coordinate 9,869,927, forward strand.
TTATTTGTACTTGTAGGTCTTCCGACGGCGGTGTTTGGTTTGAATGCATTCTCGTAAAGCATTTCACTCCTCCCTCTCTCTCGGGACCTCATGCTTTATGGGGCATACTGTCACACGTAAATTTTGTCACTTTGTCCACCGCACGTCCCCATCCCGCACACATTAGAGGACCATTCTCGTGACTTATATGTAGTGTCATGCCTTGAAAAAAGTGTCATTGTCATCCCTTGTCATGAGGGGAACATTTCCTCTCGTTGACTATTCCCGGAATAGACCATCAAAAATACATGATTTTGGGTTTGCACTAGCCAGGGTAGGTTATGGCCTCATGCCAATAAGGGAAATTACGCTGGGCCCCATGCCCATTGGCCTCTATCTCAATTGTGGATTTGCCCGAGTCGAACTATTTTTGGAAAGTTTTTTACATATAGAAGTGAATTTTCCATTTCCAACCACTTCGTGAGGGAGTTAGCATGGGTTGTTCGTGAATAACGTCAAGCACTTCCTTGGCTTCTTTGTTTTCCTACATTTGTAGCACCTCCCCAAAGGATAAGGCCTCCCTTCCACCATATGAGGGATCCTAACCACCTCCTCCTCTCTCATAAATACATCTCTCACATAGATGTAGCTAGATTTGAATGGTTTGGATAACTGAACATTTTGGAGAATAGCTGAAATAGTCCGATATAGACGGTGTGAGATAGAGTAGAGAGAGACCCCCTTGTTGAGAGAGAGTCTAGGCTAATTTCCTCACCAAGTCCAAATTCCCCGATGAATGCTCGAGGCAGCATTTTTGGGCTGGACCCACGAAAGAGGTTTGCGACATCAAGGCTCATTTGGTTGTAATCTCTTTCTTTCTCTTACTTAATACATGTCGATGTTTTGGTTCCCAGATCTTGTGTTGAAATGATTAATCTTGCGCACTCTAAATACGTTTAATTCTCCTCGACCAAATAGATATTTATGAATGAAAATATTGTTTCGTATGCTACTTTCATTCTCGATCCTTATGCGAGCACACAGTACCATTGTTGAAGGACCGCGACGTGTCGGGATGAAGATCGGGAGACTGCTTGCCAGCCTACAACAAGCCGTGTTGGAACAAAGGTAGGACATCTTCATGACTCGGGGTTTCATTCATTAACTAGGAAATGACACATTAGCATGTCCTCTTGCTCGCTAGACCCACCCTAGGGCTAGAGGGATCATCTTTGTCCGCATGAGGATTTACCTACACAACCATAGTGTCCTGAAAAGTTGCATCGTTATTGGGTATAAGGATGGTTTAAAAGGTTAAGAGCTTTAGGAACCCAAAAAACAAGGAAGGTTATCTACAACCGATATGTGGTGTTTAGAGAGGTGAAAGACGCTTCGTTAAAATGAATTCCTACCAAAGGAACCCGAGAAGATAGCAGTTTATGAGCTAAAGGAGGATGAATCGGACTCTACAGATGCATCAATATTCCAAAGAGGAGGAAGAGCCACTGAGCTCCAAAGTTTGTGAGAAAATCAATTGGGGAAAGAAGTCGGCCAAAGAGGTATAGTCTATATGCTTTACGATGCTCAAATTTTTTCTTTAAGTATCACTGAAGATGATCCTAGAACTTTTCACGAGGGAGGAAGTGGATTGAGAGGATGGAAAACTCTTGGAAGGAGGTCATGGTTGATGAAATGGCATCCTTGCACAAAAATGAGGCATGGGATCTAGTGGAGTTGCTAGCCGGAAGGAAGCCCATCGGGAGCAAACGGGTATTTAAGATGAAGATGAATGTAGAAGGCAAAGGTGGAGAAATAAAAAGCTTCGTCGTTAGTAAAAGGTTATTCCCTGTGTGTCAAGAATTGATTTTGGTGATATTTTTTTCTCCCGTTGCCAAGTTTACTTCTATTAGATTACTTTTATATGTTGTTGAGAGCATTTGATTTTTGAGGTAGAATAGATGGATGTGAAGACACAATCCACATGGCCACCTGAAGAGGAGATATACATGGAAAGCGACCTAAAGGCTTTTACGGCGAATGGTAAGAAATAGCCTGGTATGCAGAGTTTAAAAAGTCTTTGTATGGGTTAAAATAGTCACCCAGGATGTGGTATCGAAATTTGATACATATATAACGGGGACTTGGATTCACGAAAGTAAAGAGGATCAAGCTGTGTGTATATTAAATTAATTGGTGACCATGTAATTTATTTGGTTTTATATGTGGATGATATGTTGTTGATTGGAAATGACAAAGAGAATTATCCAATATTTGAAGACAATTGTTCTCCAAATTTGACATGAAGGGATCTTGGTGCTACAAAATATATTTTGGGCATGGAAAGTTAAGAGAGATCGAGGCAAAGAGGAAGCTCCGAGTCAGCCAGAGGGAAGTATGTCAAAGACAATATTGCGAGAGGTTCAATATGCGAAGATAGTAAAGCTCGGTGAAGGTTCATATTTCTATATGTGTAAAAGCTATCTCGCTTCATCAGGTGTCCTGCAAGACACAAGAATAAGAGGAAAATATGTCTCAGTGTCCCACATGCAAGTGCGGTGGTAGCCTTATGTGTCTGATAGGTCTATACTAGACCTTCGAAATTTCCCATGTAGTAGAGATTGTAAGCTTGACTTTTATGTCGAAAAGCCCGGGCAAGAGGAGTGCTGGACAAAGCGGTAGTTTACGAAGCTTTTCAAATATTTGCGTGGAACTGGTGATTATGGCTTGTGCTGCAGGGAAGACGGGATTGGAAAATTTTTGGACATTCATGGTTTTGTTGATCTTGGCGAGTGGCCGAGGAATCCTGGACCAAAGAAGATCTACAAGTGGGTATGTGTTTAGCCTATTTGGGGGTGCAGGTCAGCTGGATGAGTAAAAGACAATATGTAGTGGCTCCTTTCAGCTACAAAAGCAGCTTAATGCATGGCAGCCCACTCATGAAAGCAAGGTTGGTCATGCGGAGATTGTGTTCAAGTATGCTTGGTGCAGCGAGCTATAAGGATATACTATGATATCCAAAAGTGAAATTTTGTTGGCTAATAATTTTGCTTATCATTTAAAGACAAAGCACATTGATGTTCAATATTACTTTGTGAGAGATTTCATTGAGGATAAAAAGGTGTTGTTGGTAAAAGTGGACACTTTGAAGAATGTTGCATGACATTGGCTGAAGTTTCATGAGCACTCAAAGGTTCTCTTGGTGTAGAGAAACAATGGGTGTTGCGGGGCAAAACTAATTACTAAGCTCTCTCGTGGCTTGCGGAAAGAAAACAAGTGGAGAAATGTTGTGTGTGTTATATTATTTCTACGAATAGTCGCATGGGGGTCCGAACGGACCCACACTGTGGTTTTTTGCATGGGTTTGCGCATGGTTTTGCACGATGGTTTTCGTGCTCGGGTATTTTGCAGATCCCGGTCAAGGGAACTTCTGAATATGTTATAATCAAGGATTAATGGATTGGGGTTTATGAATGCTTCGACATGCGTATATGTGTTGTAACACTAAAAGGAATATAATGAAAATAAAGTTGGTAGTCTTGATTTGGATCAAAGGGAAAAATATATGTGTATATATGTTTTATTTTTTGTGTTTTATGCTCTCGCTATTGTTTATTCTGTTTTAAGTGGATTTACTTGAGATAATTTAAATGCAAGGTTAAAACCTACACTTCAAACATTTCTTTTCTTAATCATTTGTTCAAAAGATCTTATCATGTCCTTAGATTATAATGGACTTCATGAATTAGGCATTAAATCAAGTTTATTGTATATGGATAATAGAATTTTAGGGTTAATTATCTTATCCATTATGTTAAAGTCTGTAATTTTAATTTGGTGAGACTAAGCTGCGAAACAACATCGTTTCAACCAACTTTGGGATTCTAGGATCCTTCCTCCGGGCTCGGAGGGATCTCAATCGTGCAGATGGATTTGTCTTTGAATTTTGGATAATGATATTAGGCTAGTTATAAATGCCATGGGTTTTGTTTGTTTTGGATGGTTGAGCATGAATACTATTTTGAGAGATTTCCAAGTGCAAAGTTTCAAAGGTGAGAAGTTGCAAGTGGATAAGGCAATGAGGTTAAAGTTAGAATGCAACACTTGGTTTTTAGTCCATTGGGCTATGGAGTCATAACATGGATTTAATTGAACAACAGCATCAAGTGATCCAGGGGCCAAGTCATCTATGTCACAAGATCATTGAATTGAAATGATGGAATGGAAACAATAAAGTGTTGGAGGTGAAGCTTGATAATAATTTCACAAGGGATTTATAGTCGAGTCGAAGAAAAAGCCTCTTAAGTAGCTGTTTGAAACCAACCAAGTGCGGGAGCTAACCATTGACTTGGGCAGGATTTGTATTAAAGCATCTTAATTGACAAACAATCCAATAATCACATAATTACCTTGAGAAAGTATGAAAACATATAAGAGAAAACAAAGTGCAACTTAAGATCCCAATAAAGTACTTTTAAACCTAGTACACTTTCAGCCCCAACACCAAGGAAATTTTCGAATGCGCCTCTGGAGAATAGAAGCTAGAAACGGGCAAAGCATCCTTTCTAGTCTAACTTTAATAAGCAAATAAGGAAAATAACTTTCAAGAACAATGTTTAAAGCAAATAGTAGGATGAGGAACTCCGGCATTCTTTACTTGCTTGAGGCTATTACTAAATCATTCTTGAATAAACAAATAAGAGGAAAACATTAAGATAAATATTTTCGGTTAGAGAAGAGAGGCAAATCATGATAGAAATCTGCTTCTGTAAATGTTGTTCTTTATAGGAGAATAGTGAAAAATATGGCATACTTAGAAGGAAAAATAAATAACAAAGAAAGGGCACTTCACCGGTAATATAGACGAGGATCCCGAAAACAACTTGTTATTGATGTCAAACCAGTTATAGTCTTCAGTCTGAGTGTTTAGTTCAACAATCATCTTCAGCAGTATTCCGGCTGAAAAACATACATTACAAATAGAGCTTCAAGGGCAGTGAATAATATTTACAATCCCGAGAAGTCTCAAGCTCAATTACATATGAGCTCGGCAACGTGGCTGAACCAACAATTTCTCATCTTCTAGTATTTTATAGAAGAATGAGGAGTGAGACCAAAAAAATCTCAGGATCATTATCTGAGTTTAAATGATTTCTTGGCCCTTTGAGGGCTCGATGGAGAAGTGTACGGTGGACTAATGTATTAATGTTTACAATTATGAATTTAAACTCGGGGAGCCTTATTTGACTTTGAGGCTTTGTGCATGTTGGAGTAGCTGCAGATATTTACACATTGATTTCCTTAAGTAACTCCCCAGGCTGTATTTAGAGGCAAATATCTTCATTTGATTAATAGCTTTGACCTCTGTGTTGAAGGTTTGAGGCAATTCGAGAAATACCGTAGTAGATGAGGAATCAATTAGCCTCAAATAAGGCGGTGAAATTTCTATACGGCTAACGCTTTGATTTTCTTTTATTTTTTCTAGATTTGGAGATTAGGCTTTTTGATACTCAATCTTAGCTAGTAATCCGAAAATGCTGTCTTCTATCTTCAATCTTACGTGTGCTATCATGGCTTAGATACTCTTTAAGCGCTGATTTGAATAAAACAATGTCTTGTTAATGTGTAGGTCGTGCTAGGCTTTAAAGGTATCAATGCTCATAGAGCATCGACAAACAATGAATAGAGCTGTGGTGTGGTCCTTTCTTGAGTGTAGGAAACGTCTCTCTAGACCTTCGGCCTTTCTCTTCAATACGGTGGAAAACCATTACAAATACGCAAAACACAAAAACAATTAAAAATCTAGCGAATTAGGTTTTAAAAGTTGCTTAGAAGGCGGGGAAGAGGCATAGCGCGTTGGATGAAAGCAATGGTGGATATCTGTGAATAATATGCAAAGAAGAGCGGGAGAAGAAATAAAGCGGAGGGATCTGGGCCAGTCCGTCTGGACACGTGGGCAGTCCCAAATCTATTGGGAAATCGCAATCGGTAGGGGGAGGGAAAGTACGATGAAGAAACTTCCGTCTTGATGCCCTTAATCGAAGGAGTCGAAGCGGTCGCGATGGCCTTGGTCTATAAGTCAGATCAACGGTGGGAAGTATAATTGGGGATTGGCAATGGGGGTGGAAAGCGAGTGCGGCGATATAAACTACTTGTCTGATTGAAATCGTTGACGTAATAGGAGCGATGGCGTTTGATTGACCAACAATCAGCGGTGGAGATGGATTGGGGAAAACCTTTATAAAATATGAAAACTCAAACTTTGGAATTAAAAGGTTTTATGTTTTGGGGGTGGAAAAAATATATAAGGCGGGTGGCGCCGTTAGGGGCTTTTAGTTATACGAGATAGTATGCCCAGGGCATATTTAAAACAAGGGCCAATCGCAGTGGAAATCGGAAGACTTTGTTTTAATTTAAGCTGGTTTAAACATTTGCGATGCGATAAAAGCTGTAGGACACACCTTGAGTCACAGAGGAAAGTCATGAAACAAAGGTGGGGAAGTTTTATGCCTCTGAGCCAATCGCATCGAGAACTTTGGATGCGGGTTTTCGATCAACCCATTGAAATTTATCCGATTGCGATTGCGCAATCGGTATTTTAATCTACCCATTAAATATTTCAACATGTGACTTTAAGTTTTAAGTTAAAACTTTGGATAAGTGGGTTTTGGGGTTTTACAAGAAAAATGGGTTTGGAAATGAAATATTCACAAGGTTTAAGCGCTAGGGCGAGGGAGCTCAAGGTTATATGAAAATAATATGATCGGGAGTCTTAAACACCAAGGCTAATCGCAATCGAATTCTTTGGAGTATGGCAAGGCAGGCATTGATTCTTAGATGGTGGCGCTCGGGGTAATAACCTTTGGTTTTTTCAAAAGAAACATGAGACCTAGAGTTTATATCAGGAGTGATCGCATCGGGACTTATATGATCACCCAGCTAATCGCATCGGAACTTTTGGTCTACGGCAAAGCTTGCGATGTTTGAATTTGTGCGATGCGACTAGCGCGAAAGGATTTGGCGTTTGGTTCTAACGCATGGGCATGTGGGGGAAGTGGTTAGGACTTAGCCCAGGGGCTTAAGTCCATAGAAAAACTTATTATTTCATAGATTTCATAGTTTTTTCAATGGAAATGGGTTGAAATAGTTAAAAAGTGAGTTTTGCTTATGGAAAAGGGAGTTTTCATGAAGGGAAGAAAAGGAGAACATGAAAAATAGGAAATTTATGAAGAAAGGAAACAAATAGAAGGTTTGTTATGAGTAGGAGAAAGGGGAAAATGATGGTTTTTTGTAGTCTCTTACATGAAATCCTTGAATTTAATGGGAGCAGGTAATGAGGATTTTGGGCCAGAGGGCACTTAAGTCTTCAAGGAGCCTTCAAGAGCCAACAATTTTTAGTGATAAAAATTGTTCTTTGGAGGCTCAAAAAGTCTTAGCCACCTTTTGGTATAACAAATATTATAGGTGGCTAACACATTACAATGTTTTAATGTCACGAGACTAGCTTGATAACTGAGACTCTCTATCATTTTTTGCATTTGGATCTCACCTTTATTAAGAACCTTCAAACATATCTTTTCTTGATCATCTACTCCAAAATATATTATCAAGTCCTTATATTTTCCCAGAATTCCTTCAGAGACATTTGAATATATTGTATATGAGATTGCAACACCTCATCCAAATCCTTCTCTCTTGCCTTATTTGAATCATTTATCAAAATCAGGTTTGAATCAACATAGTTTAGGAGATCAACATTGAGCACTCCATTGGGATGACTTCTACACAATGAAGACTCCTTTGAAATCAATAATGACAGCAAAAAAATGATACACCTGTCAGTGGATCAAAATGGCATATGTGGACCTATGAGATGGAAGCACGTGACATACAGGGTGGTTCCAAAGGGCCACATGTTAGCCTCATGGTGGCTGACATGGCATGCATGTTGGAAATACTGAGAGGGGGAGGGTGAATCAGTGTTTCTTTCAATTAGATCATTAGTTAATCTTCAATTATTATCAGTGTTTGTACAATGATAGCAGCAAACAAGAGGAACACAAATGCACACAATTTTTAAGGTGGAAACCCACTCCAGGACAAAAACCACCTAATGCTTTTCTAATAATTCTTTTCAACACCAATTGAAAATAAAGCTCCAACTTCCTAGAATCTAGAAAAGCATTCTTCTCCAGCTCCCACTGGATGGACGCTCCAACGCCCGAGATTCTTCATTAGTCACTGAATAGATGCCCCAACACCCAATGAGCTACAACTCACCCTAGCACCACCCTACCACCCTATAGAAGAATAAAAGAAGAATGGACTCCCGTACCAGGGAAAATGGTCCACTTTACAATGATATAGAATGATGTAGAAGAAGAAGATATACTAGAACATAACCCCAACTTTGACACAACCACCTAATGATGATCCTAGACCTCCCAACACTTCCTCTTCAACCCTTGGCAGATAGACACTAGTACAATTTGTACAATAATGTATTTACAATGATTAAGTACAATGATACCTTTACAATGATTGTATGCAGTGCTACCCACTTGAAGAATTCATATGATGAACTTCTTGCTGTTGTTATGCACCTTGGTTGCTGCTCTTGTCATGCTACCCTCTACTGCACCTTGTTTTGCTTTTATGCCGTAGAAAGTTTGGTCCTTTGCAATCCTTAACAACACATGATCCAACGTTTTCTTGCCTTCTAGGAGCTCAATATTGAATCTGGTGTATCTTTGTTATTTCAGATCCTCAATATATGATTTTCAGTCCTGTAGTATTCCTCCGAGTCTTCTTTCCAATGCCATAGGTCTGACCCAATTTGGATTCTTCAAGAGAGAGTTATACCCAATTTCTCACACTGCCCTAATTATGGACTGTTTCAGCAGAGCGCACTTGTACGACGTGCCACATGTCACTGTTTATTCATTTTCTTCTGAAATTGATAGAGAGAAAATTAAAAACTGTGCACTATCCATCACTTTTTACGGCATTCCAATCCAATGCTTAGAGAGAGAGTTATGACGAATTTACCAAGGTCACTTCTTTGAGTTGAATTTCGGGAACCTGCAAAAACCCTTACTTACACAAATAATATCTCCAAAAATATCATGCAACTTGGTCTGAAATTTTTACTGCAGCTTTATTATGATTTCGGCTTCGCCTCATAAAAATTTCAGCTTCTGAGCCTTCGTAGAAAAAAAGTTAGAGAGAAAATTCCATGATGACCTGTTTCAGATGGCCGAATCCTTTACCTAAGGAGGAAATGAAGATCACAATATATATGAATGCTTAAGTTGAGAGGGGCTTCAACAAGTGAACGTGGGAGGGATTTTAGGAGCTTAGAAAATATTAATTATGACTTTTCAATGACCCATTCCCCAACCCCATGGATTTTTAGCCCACTAACTGGGGTACAAACTTCAAACATGAATATCTCTCAAACCGTGGAGAATTACATGGCGTGCCATATATCAACGGAAACATCTCGACAAGTAGAAACCATCAAAAGCATTATTGACCTATAATATATTAATTTTTTAGGTCAAAATTTCCATGCAATATTGGGTTAGCCCCTGGTGCTGCTTGGGTTGACATCAATGACAAACACTGATAAAAAATCTCCCCCTTTGGCATTGATGGCAACAAAAGTACTCCCCCTGCGATCATGACACCTCTTCCTACAACATTCTCTCCCCCTTTGACATCAATGGCAAAGGGTAACTCCCCCTGAAACAAAACCATCTTGCGGACCTGTACACACTTCCACTCGTGCTGACACACAACCATCTTGCAGACCTGTACACACTTCCACTCCCCCTTTATATTCTGAAAAAGGAAAATCTAATGAGAACTTGGGAGAATCCCAAGCTTCTGGTGAAGATATTCCAATGCTGGCGAATATTTGATATGTGATTCTTTTGGTGTTGCTTGGAATCTTGCTACTTGTCCAACTTCTTACATAACATTTGGTCGGGAGGCTATTACATATAGAGGACTACTAATCATACATCTGTACAACCTTTGATCCACATCCTTAGATGAGTCGTCTATGCTCAATTTGCAACCAAGTAAAGACATCTCGAAATCACTTCGCACCTTTGTAGCAAAATTCTTACTTATACGATCATCATTGCTACCAATTATTGTATCATCCTCTTTAGCTATTAGACATGCTTTAGTTGCTTCATCCAGAACATATATGTCGTTTGGAACTCGACTTGTTGTAGCCACAATTTCACCATACACGCCTTTCCTGATTTCACATTTCATGGAGTTGAATAGTATTGTGTGTCCTTGATCACACATTTTTCCAACACTGAGCAGATTGTGATTCATTTTTTCAACCAATAGAACATTCTTGGCTAGAACATATTTTCTCACGAGAGTGACAGTACCTGATCCTATAACATTTGAAGATCCATCATTTCCAAAGGACATAGTTCCATCCTTCTTCTCTTTCAGAGATACAAATTTATTTCTATCTCTAGTCATATGCGTTGAGCAACCGCTATCAACATACCACACATCTTTGTTCTTTTGAGCCTTAAGAGCGAGAGCACAATTATCATTCTTCTTCTTCTTCCATCTGTGCTCATTCTGCGGGTTTCAAGGACGCTGCTTTCAATAATTTTCAAGTCTGCAGTCTTTGGCTATGTGTCCAAAGTTTCGACATTTGTAACATTCAATACTATTTCTTAAATGTTAAAATCTATTGATATTTTGCTGAGCCCTGGGAGGTTCATATTTGACAGATCTCCTGGAATTGTATTCGTTCCTAGGGTACGTGCGACATTCTATAGCTTTATGACCAAATTTTCCACATGAATAACAGTAGCCATAAAAAATATGTTGGTACCTAGATGGAAATTTTCGTTGAGGAATTGTCTTCCAAGGCTATTCTTGTGAATCTTGTCCAATTAAGTCTACATGCATGTCAAATCTCATAGGTTCATTGTATTTTGTTGTAGAAGGTCCTGCTTCTTCTTCTTTGTAACCGATGCCAGTTTTGTCATTGTAAGATCGTTGATTGTTGATGAGTTCTTCCAATGCCCTTAAGCTGTTGGCATAGTTTTGGATAGTTTTTCCTTTCTTCACTTCCTCACCCGCCGAGACTACTTAAATTTC